>QLPC01010315.1:0-13176 GCA_003314055.1 Lactifluus hygrophoroides | reverse complement strand
GTTGATGAGAATGAGGCAATTTGCCGAAACACGAGGTGGCGTGCATTACCTTTTTGAGTCACTGTATATGCAGGGGGCATCCAGAAGCATCCCTACTCTCTTATGATATCATTCCCCAGTATGCTCGCATTTCCTTGATAAAAACAATTTTTGTAGAGGAGAGATTCATCCCCTCAGAATGTTACCCATGAGCGGAACCTATAGATGCTCTGTGACTTATAGCCCTGACATCAAATGGTTATGAGCCCAATGTTAGGGAGGAGAGCTAAGAGTCGACGTTGACCAAAGCGGCGCGACAGCCCCTCCTTATACTATGGCACAAATGGTGCCTTTTGGACCAAGTCCGCACAAATATGGCCTCACCAATACAGCATCAACTTTGACGTCGGTGCAAAAAGTGCCAGTGATGACAGATCTCCCTATTAGAAGAGCGCCAGGATCGGTACCTAATTCGCATTTCGTCATGGGGAAGTTATTGAAGGTGTAACTTGCTGTCTGCCAGTGTCGGTCATGGACTCCGAACATATCCGCAGGGTGCTTCAAGTTGTGGCGAGAGATTGGACCCGACTCGGAGTGTCCATATATGATCGTCAGACAACGTTTGTAAACATTGTTACCGACAGGTTGTAGTATGAAAGCAGTACTCAGGTACTTGTATGCCCTTCTATTCTTTTCAAGCGATGAATATCGATGAATACCGATGAATGATGCCAGTGGTGATCGCGTGCCCGTCACGGTCGGTGACCATCATGAAAGAACTCGGAAGCTTCCAGATGTCCTGCCAGTGTCGCTGCTGCCGGCGCTCCGACCATCAAATCGGCAATTGATACACCAACCGAATTGGTTGTTCCAAACTTGTTATATACAGGTTATCACGATAACGATACTGTACAAAACAGGTGCCAAAATGCGACGCCGAGACGCTCTCTCCCCTCCCGGTCCGTTCCACGCATGTCATGATCTGATTCTACCGCCCGCAGCACCAGAAGCACCAGCGCGCATAGCCTCACGCTTAACATCACTCGCCCACTTGAAAAAATCGCACTTGTACTGACGGTCAACTTCTTCGCGTAGCCTCTCGCTGCGGCCCTTGTCGTACCCAGGTCCGACCGGACGCGCACAGAGATAGAACGTCTTGCCTTTGTTCGGCCCAGGCTTGTTCACGCGCCACTCCTTTGCTGGCTCGCCGTGGACGGTACAGAGCGGCGGTGGTATAGGCGTGAAGAGCGCGGACCAGGACGTCGCGCCATTGTCGCCCTCCTTGCTTTGGCTCGTTGGGGGTGGTATATCTGGGGGAACTCGTATTTCTGACGTGATGGTCGGTAACAGTGACGCCGCTTCTCCGACCGACACTTCCTCGCTATCTTCGCAGAGGTCGATGATCTCCGACGGAGCGACCCATTGCGCTGTTTTTGGAGGTGCGGCGGCGCTTGGTTTGTTGAAGAAAGAGGAAAGCTTCGACTGCCCCGCTTTGAGCTTTTTCGGCTTGGAGGTTCCCACGACGGAAGCTTCTCGGCGCGGACGTTTGTGAGACTCGCGGGAGGTCAGCCGCGCTTTGAGAGAAGCCTGGCTCGGGGAGGGTGACATCAGGGGTTGAGAAGACGAAGGCTCAGTATCAAGTTGACTAGAGGAAACTGTTTGTGAGGCCTCCGATACAGGCGGCTCTACCTCAGATGACGGTAGAGGTTGCGTATCCAGAGCATCGAAAGCGGCTGCTAGCGTGGTCCGAGCAGTTGTTGCCGCTCCTGCAGGCGGCGATGACTTTATCTCTGCACCGCGCTTCGTGAAGAAGTTCGACATAAGCGTTTGCTTTCCCTGAAATTCAGGCCAGTGCTTAGCCGCCAGCCTTGGGGGCTCGCGCTTCGCCGCGTCGTCGCCCATGTGCATGAGGTCGCGCAGCACGAGCCGTTCGCCAGCTTCGTTGGGAATTTCATCGTAAAAGTCGACGAAAACGGGACAATGATCGGACCCTTTGATAGACGGCTGGATATCACCAGCCTTGATCCAAGGAAGTAGACCTGGCGTGACGAGCACGTAGTCGATTCGCGTACCATAGTTCGTTTCGCGCGCGCTGATCTTGGTATTCCAACCTGCGTCGTGCCAACTCGTCAATAAAAAAACGGTCCGGCCACCGATTGTTGACCAGAAAACGTACAGGTATACATCCCCTTGCGGTCTGGCCAGGACATTCTAAGCACGTCGGTCAAAGGCCCGCGTGGCGCAAGCCAATCGCGCATCCATGCCCGAGTAGGGTAATCCCAAAAGGTAGAGAAATTGCTAGGGAGGTGTCCATCACAGTGGTCTATCGGGGCCGCACACACGTTGAGATCCCCAACGACGACGACGTCTCGGCCTGCTGCCATCAGTCCCCGCACTCGCTCCTGCAGTATCAGATGGTAGTTCATCTTGTACGGGAATCGCGCGTCGGAACCCTCGTTCGGACAATACAGATTGATCAGCACGAAGAGGCCAAAGTCGAGCACGAGCGCGCGTCCTTCGAGGTCCAGCGAGAGAAGATCGTGTGGCGTCTGTTCGTCGGCATCAGGGACGAGGTCGAGTTCGTGCGCGGCGGGGTAGGACGTCGAGATGCGCTCTTCTGGACTCAGTGGGGGCTTTGGTTGCAGGCGCCCCGAAAGCCCTTCCTCGGCTTTGAGGGGCGTTGCCGTACGCGTGTTGGTGTAAACGGCGACCCCGCTGTAACCTCCTTTTGAGGCGGGAAAGGAAAAAAACGAATCAAAGGAATCTGGTAGCGCAACGTCGGGTCCGACTGTCGCGCGACTGCTCTTCATCTCTAGAGGCACAGTAAACGAAGAAACCCGATGAACAGGGGCATGGACGAGACAGTGATCCAGGGAAGGGCGTACCCTGAAAACAGATTATGTCGGCTTGGAGTTCCTTAAGAATGGCATTCCACGTCTTGAACCTATTCCATCTAAAACTTGCATTAGCTACGTAGACGAGTCCGAGTATGGTCGCAGAGTCACTCACGGATGATATTGAGGTATTGTCCGAACGCCATTCTGATTCAAGCGTTAGGGCTCGCTGAGGAGCTGGAACCAAAAAGAAATACGTACCAGATTCCACGACAAAATTCGCATGCGTTTTTACGCGTGTCCTTGAGATTTGGCGTTGTGAGACTGGCCACGTTAACGTTAAGAACTGCTAAAGTTCAGGTTGTTAGCCCCCAAGCTGAAAGCTCCATACACTCGTGCTCGCGTGCCTTGGGTCGAATTGGACGCGATCAAAGTCACTGCACCAATCAGTCCATCATTTGTTTGCTCTGAACTTCCAACACTTTCGAACGTATAGGATGTCTCGCCTTCGCAGATCACGAACACATAAAGCACAGCGGGATGTTCATCGCGCCAGTCGTACGCGGGTACAAATTTCCTTGCACTTCACACTGGATATCTGTACCGACGAAAAACTTCCTGCAGGCACGCAAAAGAGACATTGATCAGATACAGCTGATAGATCTAGACCCCAAAGTCTTTCTTCCCCTTATAACTAATTCTGCGCTTGTCTGATGTGAACCTGCTACAGAACCGAGCAAAACTGGAGGCGCAAGAACTAGACTACGAGAAGCCTGGCCTCGCACAACACTACTGCGTTGAATGCGCAAAGTTCGTCTCCTGTCCTTTTGTTCAGCTCTAGATGTAAATAATCGACGCCCCATAGATATTACGAGACAGACTCTGCGCTACGGTCGCATTGGAAGAGTAAAGTGCACAAACGACGGTGCAAAGCTCTCAAAGAACCAGCATATACGATCGAGGAGTCTGAACGTGCAGCTGGTTTGGGTAGGGATGATAGACGTGCGGTTACTGCTGTCGCAGATTCTGATGTTACCATGTCACAATCATAGTCGGCTAGATGATCTGTGGTGGGGTGTGTTGTACGCTGCTATTCAATGCCCATTTTCACATCAAAAGAGTGAGGGGTATACATTCGACTCATTCACAGATTGACCCCAGCAATGAACACACTAATCGACATCGCACGAAAGAAAGATCATGTATTCATGCGGGGAGAACGCATGCTGACTATGATGGCATGTCATATTGCAATAGGATAGAGTTGTAATGCGACAGAGTACAGTGATCAGATGTTCGAGGGGTACAACATCTGCAGAATGTGAGTAACCACAGCTGCGAAAAGAACAGCGAAAGACATACAATGCGAACGCTCGCACCAAACGCGTGTGGAGGCAAGTTGGATCTGAATTTTGACTTGACAACACCGCTGTTGCCGTGCGGGCGAGTCACGCGCCTTTGTAATGATGAAAAATTAGCTCAACGTCTGCAAGAGACTTGAAAACTTACCCCCAGATGACGCGAACCTTCGACCCTGCGATTTCCCGCTTGGCGCGATATACGTATGCTACACGCTGTGCACATGACATAAAGTCAGCGCAAGATGTCAACGAGAGGGGATTACGCTAGATGCGGACCTTTCCAAGGTAGAACTGAGCATCCTCCTTGGTCGCGACACCCTCAATCTGAAGGAGGGAGGTGTTAGGACGGGTATTACGCTTGCCTCGCTTGTGGCCAAGTACACGTCCTTTGCTGTAGAGTCTATGGGGGAAATAAGACAAAGCATCAGTACCTGATTTCGCATACTATGTTGCAATGGTTAAAGACGAAGCAGGGACGTCATCCTAATCCAACCGAGTCCATCCACCATATACCAGCGTGTCCCGACCCAAATCTATCATGCCAATATGGCCACATAACAGCAATAGAATGGATTAAAGGGCGTACATACCGTGTTGATCCCATTTTATGGCTTGAGGTCCTCCACTGGCAGTCGTCTAATGTGTCGGTGAAGGGGTGAGTGATTGTGACTCCTAAATTCGAGTGTGACAATGACCATCACGACATCTGTCACGGGGATATAACGAGCTCGCACAGCTGAACGTGATGTGAATAAACTCGGCCATTGACGCAGTCTTTTCAAAGGGCTGCACTCAACCGCCGCTCAATCTCGGTGTTGTTTGAGTAACGGAGCAATGGCAGAATGAACTCTTCTATGATTCCTGTCCCTTTAAAAGGGGTCAGCTCTGCGGGACTCTTGCTGTACTTTAATCCCTCAGCCGAGTCCCCCTTCAAGGAAATACACTTTTTTTTTTGACACTCCACTTGCCGTGATTAGTTTGTGTGTGCGCTACTCACCATCATGTCACTGCCCCCAGCGTCAGTGTTGAAACGGCTCGCCTCGACGTCGACATTCACCGCCAAAAGTGCTTCATCCAAAGTGCACCTGCACAAACCGATACCCGACGACCTCTTCCCTCACGGCTACCTCCTCGGCGCCGTGCACAGCGGCGTAAAAAAAGACCCCTCCATTCTTGACCTCGCCGTCCTCCTCTCGACCTCATCCCGCCCAACCTCGGTCGCCGCGAGCTTCACCCGCAACGCCTTCCAAGCCCCGCCCATCACCGTATCCAAGGATGTCCTCAGGCAAACAGCAGGACGCGCACGCGCGCTCGTCGTCAACAGCGGCTGCGCCAACGCCGTCACGGGCCGTCGAGGTCTCGCCGACGCGTGGGCGATGGCGCGCGCCACCGACGCCCTCCTCCACCCCACCCCCAACCACCCCCCTCCTACCTCCACCTCATCCAACCCTTCTTCGGAAACGCTCGTCATGTCAACGGGCGTGATCGGCCAAACTCTCCCCATCGCCAACATCCTCTCTGCACTGCAACCCAATGGCCCGCTAGCCACCCAGCTACATCCTCGCTCGGGACACCACCAACGACAGGAACGATCAGGATTCGCGGCGTGGGAAGCAACAGCGCGGGCGTTTATGACCACCGACACGTTCCCGAAGTTGCGCGCGCGCTTGCTCCCGCTCGGCGCGCACACGTACCGCATAGCGGGTATCGACAAGGGCGCGGGTATGATACATCCCGTTATGGTCGGTGCGCCTCCGCCGCCGCCACACGCGACGTTACTCGGGTGCATAGCGACCGACGCGCCCGTCGCGCCCGCAGCACTACAATCGGCCCTAAACTACGCCATACAACGCTCATTCAATTCTATCAGCGTCGACGGCGACATGTCCACGAACGATACCGTCGTGTTGTTCGCTAATGGTGCTGGCGCGCCGTTGGAAGGTGATAATAGCAGTAGTGGCAGTAAGCCGGCACGCGAGATCGACGAGACGAGCGATCCGGAGATGTTTTTGCGTTTCCGAGAAGGCTTGACAGACTTTATGCAAGAGCTCGCCCAACTCGTCGTGCGGGATGGCGAGGGCGCTACCAAATTTGTCACGATTTCAGTCGACGTGCGTGTACTACTATCTGTGTCTGTACTGTTTCCTCTAACAAATACTCACCCTTTTAGGGTGCCCTTTCATTCGACGACGCGCATAAAGTCGCGTCTAGCATCTCAACTTCTGCACTTGTCAAGACCGCTCTTTACGGTGAAGATGCTAAGTACGAGTCTTTGTTTCTCTCATTGTCTTCACGGGCTGATTTTTTCTTTGGATCGAATCTCTCATTCAGTTGGGGTCGCGTTTTAGCCGCTGCAGGGTCTGTTCCATTATCAGCACCTCTCGATCCTACCCGCGTGAGCGTATCGTTCGTCCCTACTGACGGCTCGACCATTCTTCCTTTACTCGTCAACGGTGAACCAGAAAATGTCGACGAGGTTCGTGCCAAGGAGATCCTCAGCGCGGAGGATCTCGAAGTCCGTGTCGAGCTCGGTCTGGGCTCCGAGAGTGCCAAATATTGGACATGCGATTTTAGCTATGTGAGTTCCTTTGCATCTAAACACGGCAATGGATGTATTGTTGACGGGGTATGGAATATACAGGAGTACGTTCGAATCAATGGTGACTACCGGACCTAGAGGAGAGCAAATGGGACGCATCTCTAAAAGACTAACTAGAGCATAGAGGATGTTTGAAGAAAAAAAAAAAAAAGGAATGCCATGTATGTGAATGAGCAGTCCAAAATGATAACTTAAATAAAACAAGGAGTGAATAACGTATTTTTCATGTACCAAAGTTCCAGCTTCACCTCTTCGAGTGTTCGCTCAGCCCAACGAATCAAAGCGAGAACCCGTACGTTTTGAACTAGCGCCTTGCTCGGCCATACGCGCACGCTCGAGTTCATGCTTGTGCGCCGTGAGAGCAGCCTGCTGCTGCGCCTCACGTTCTCGTTTTATCTCCTTCATCGCTTCCCGTCTCTGCGCATTCTGGCGCTGCTTCTTCGTCTGTGCTTGTGTGTCAGTTGTGGTGGTTTCTCCAGAAGCGGTCTTGTTTGGTCCTAAAAGATGTTCAGATTCCTTTTAACACGCAGAGGGAACAAAGGACGAGGACTGACTTCGTCGGCTTTTGACGACACCCCAACCGCCATCATCCTCGCCTGACGCATCTTCATCCTGCACACCTTCATAATCATCCCACGTAAAGCCCTTCGCGGGCTGCTCTCCCGGCGGCGGACGTACGGGTACCACGCGAGGCGGTGCGCCTGGCAGTGATGAAGTGGACACCTCTAGGACACTCCTGCAAGAAGACACGCGTCAAATGTATCCAGGATACGCGGAACTGGAAACAGGGTAAGACATACTCGTCAAGTTCGGGTGGCAGCTCATCCTCAGTCGTGCGTTCCGTCACGGGTGACGAGTTGCCCGTCACGGACGTGGTAATGCCCGCGTCACTTGTCGTAGCATCCGTCGCCGTAGCTTGCAATGGTGTGGTCTTCTTCCTTCGCGCCTCAACGCGGGTCCAACGCTCCTCCTGCGAGTCTGGCGCGGCAATGGACGCAGGCATGGACCCCTTCTTCGCCTTGGTTGCAGTCTCGGGCGTGATTTCGCTCCACGTAGTCCCTTCTGTCGACTCTGATGCCAGTTGAGAAGCGGCCGCGGTAGAGGTGGAGGCAGAGGGAGAAGACAAATCAGAAAGTGCCGCGATCGCAGTCGTCTTCTTCCCCTTCTTCTTTTTCTGCTTCTTTGTCGGTTGTTGTTGCTGTTGCTGCGCTTCGCGTACATCATCCGATAACGCAGGTGAACCTTCTAACCCCCCAGGAACGACGCCCTGGGACAGAGTAGTCAGCTGCTGTTGTCGTTGTCGCTGTCGCGTCACTGATGTTTGTGAAGGCTCCCGTGTGGAAACAGGCGGCAACGTTACTGATCCAGAGGAATCGAGGATATCCAAATTCTTGAGGGTCGCGTCGCCGGGAAGCTGCAGCTTTCGCCCGCGTTTTTTCTGTCCATGAAGCGCAGACGCAGTGGCTTTAGACAAACTGACACCCTCCACCGCGTCCCCATCCGCGTCTGTGTCACCAGACTGCTGAATGTAATGAACGTAGCCGTAGCCCAGGGCGCCAACCACTGCTGCGGTAGCGATGATGGGTTCAGCGGAGATACTGCTGGTAGCGGAGCCCATGTTATGAGATTTAATTTAATTTAATTTCTTTTGAGTGTGCTGGGTGGAAAGAGAATAAGAGAAAGGATGGCGGGATGAGTGAAAAGAGTGAGTAGGACCAAGGACCGAGACAGTTGGAACAAGGGAAATTGCCGAATTTGGGTTCATGCTCACTATTTTGATGGAACAAATAGTCTAACTTACCGTACAACTCGTTGATTGACTTGCGACGCCACCACGCATCGTCTCGGTTAACCTGCCGAATTAGTGCCTTTAATATCTGGTGAAGGTGTGTCAGGGTGCTGGTCCAGACTACGCTTTATGCTGCTGAAGGTGCAAAGTTACTCAGACTCGTGTCCTTCGACTGGACTGGTGCTTGCCACCTCGGATCGGTCTCCTTATCAGCGCCTCTCTTCAGATCCGCATGAACGTGTATCCATACTAATGGCGGGCCATAAAATGCCAGTCGAGGTCCCAAAGTCCACATCTAGCTCGGCTTCTACTCGGAAGACCCCACCTAAAAGTGTTTGATATGCAAATGCGTTCCTTGGGCTCTAATGCAGCGATACGTGTATTGCTGACATGCGTCCCATGTACAGGAGTAATACAAAACCACAGTTAGATGTTCAAGCTTTGCAAAATGGTTACTCAGCGGAAAGTCAAAAAGTTTAGCTTAGACCTCTCAAATCAAATGAACCGTGGCTATATTCGGAATCTCATCCCGAGTGAAAACATTGGCTGCGCTACGTTCAAAGAGTTTAATTCTAACCTAGTTGCCAAACTGTCCTAAGCCTTCTTCGTTTTCTATTTTTCAACTCCAAGTTGGTTCGAGAACCGACCCGTTTACGTCCACAAAGGTGTTACAGCCCACCTACCCTTTGACATGATATAGGGGAACAATGGAGACCCAAGTCTGTTCAACCACCAATCATCTTCGAACGACGCGTTTCCATCACTTTCTTGTCTGACCGCCAATTGCACATCCTGATCGAAGTACGTCACCGCCATCCTTATCTGATCTTCTGTCCCTGCGGATGACCGGATCACGCTGCTACCGTCCCTTCGTCAGCACCAACATCAAATGCATCCCCTGATGAACTGATGAACTGACCGCAACAAAGCTCCTGATCTACGGCGCGTCTTAACCAAGGAGGAAATATCCAAAATTCTTATTGTGTGCGCCAGCCTCGTCGAGAAATTACTATTTGCCCTCGCCTGATTCTTTTTCGAATTCTCTCTTCTCTCGTCTGCGAACTGCGACCGCTAGTCGCATCCATGTAACCATGGGCAAGCGTGTTTACTATGGCAACAAGAAGGAAAACTGCCGATAACCGAGTACGATCATTCAACTCAAGAAGACATGCATTCATAGATAAAATGATAAGAGAATGGAGATGCTCGGCAGCGTACGTACATTTTCTCTCTTCGAATGGTGCAGCGTTATTCAATCCACATGGTCAAGTTCAAGCTATTGCCAAATTCCTCGGACCTACATGTTATTAATAGGGTATACAGACTGAATATTGGATATCGGTAAAGCAAAAAAAAGGATGTATATATATCATAGAACAAACAACATTATTATAAACGCACACATCCGTAAATTACAATAAAACCAGATCTCCATGAACATCCCCCCAACAAGTGCCAGCAAATAACCTATCGAATGCATCCCATGGGACCCATCCATCCATCCATCCATCCGCATGACCTAACTTGACACCTCTGATGCCAGCGTGCTCGACGAAAAACGGATATTATCCGACGCAAGTCGTCCGCCTGCGCCTAGATGTAACGTACCACCCGCCCGTTCGCTCCTCTCCAACAGGTCGTCCCACCTATCTTCCTTCTCCTTCGACGTCCAAACTTGCCGCTCAGAACTTCCAACCTCACGAAACGTGAATTGCGCTGCGTTCTCCGTGATATCCCCCGACGTCGTAGGCGGTAAATCCGACGGCGCACGCACGGTCGAGCCCCCGCTGCTATGCGAGTCGCGGTTCTGCGTGGACGATCCTGGGGCCAACATGGGATCCATTACGCGGTCTGATTGTTGCGCCTCGTCACGTGGCCCGTTATACCTGGGATGTTGTGAAGACGAACCAACCATTTCAAAAGATGGTGCGACAATCCTGGGTAGCGATCGGGTGGGAACATGCCGTTTCTGGTTGCGAGCAAGCGAGGGGCGGCGCATGATAAAGTTGTTCACGACGTCCGCTACAGAAAACGTCGGTATGTCTGGTGAGCTACGCTTTCTCGTCCGCATTTGCGGTGAATGCGAATGGTGCCGGTCATTACCGCGCGCCGATGACGAGGAACTTTTTGTGCGTGAGCGCGTGTGCGGACTTGGGCTTCGCGCCGGTGCGGATACCGGTACTGGTTGCGGTGGCGACGAGGTGCGATTGATTGACGAGAATGAGGAGCGCGGTGTGAGCGAGTGGAAGAAATGTGTGGACGTAGGTTCAGAGGACTGTGGTGATGATGACGTGCTGGGACCAGGTGGGTGCGAATTTGCATCATGACCATGCGTGGTCCCTAGAGGTGTGCTAGCCGGAATGAACGGGTGTTCATCATTGCTGGGCGAAACGCCATCCATTGATGCGTTTGAAACCCAAAAATGGCCCTCCATCCCCTTCTCACCATCATCACTATAACCAGCCCCAGCGCCGGCGCCGTGCTTGCTTGTGCTGTCTGGGCCAGTAGGGGTCCCGCAATCGAGCGTCACGATCGGGGGCAGCAACAAGTCTTTCGGTATCGCTGGTACTGGCGGCACAGGCGTGTCGACCGTTTGAAAGCGCTCGCGCAAGCCACCTGCACTGATACGTTTGATGAGTTTCCAGAGTCTCCTGCCTGCCCCTGTATCATCCCTTTCCTGCGCAACATCCTTGCCTTTGCCCTGCGCCATGAGACTCGCCGAATCCAGCTCCGACTCGATTGGCACAGGGTGATCTGAATGTTCCTCCAAGGGGTCTTCAAGTCTGCTACTGAGAGGGGGCCAATCTATCGAGAGCCGAAGCGATTCCGGTTTGCGCTTTGCCTTCTGGGCATATGACGACCCTTGGCGCTCATATGGACTTGACTGATTGCCGCTCCTCAAGTCGCCTCGAATAGCGATTCTCTGTTCGCCTTCTCCATCGCCGTCACTGGTTCCTGCGCCAGAAATGGTGGCCAGACCACGCCGGAGGCGTGCCGAGACTTTCCTTGTGAGTGACTTGACTGGTTGGTGCCCAGAACTTCGTACGCCTGGGTTGTGATCACCAGCATGGCCAAGGGCGTCCTTGGAGATGCCAACGCGGCCAGGAGAGCTGCTAGATACAGTTTGGGATGGCGCATCCCCCTGGGATGTCGGAGTGGTGTTATGTTCAGAAGTACATTCAGATGTATCTAACCACGATGCGCTTACTGGGACAGCAGGCAATAAACTTTCATTACGTGCAGCTGCAGCAAGTGCCTCGCGACGAACGTCTTGCTCCTTGTACGCTTGGGCGATGGCACCAGCGGGCGTAAGCTTGCCTGAGCCTTGAGGTGGTGCGGAGACCGGAGTGGCCGAGCGACTTCCAAGTACGCTCTGTAATATAGTAGAGCGTTGATTGCGCGACGGAGAGGCTGCAGGGGAGCGTATGATGGATTGCAGAGGAGACGAAGCCGACATCCTGCGTAAATGCGTTGTGGTCGTAGCAGCACGCACATGCCCCGGGGCAGACTTTTTCCTAAGAAGGTTCCTTGGGCGAGGCTGTGGTGATGATGATGATGATGGTGGCGGTGACACAGCCGGGGATCGTTCGGAGGACCGCTCGGGGGACTCGGGCGTTGGCATTGTTGAAGAGCCGGTACTGGATTGTATGTGATCCTGAATTCTGGTCTTGCTCGGCCATGCCTCGCCAAGGTTGGACTGAGCACGAGGAATAGAATGTGACTCCGTATCAGACGTGATAGAAAGGGTTGAGGCGACGCTCGGCGCGGCTGGCTTGCTGAGGAGACGCTTGACGTCCAGACGCGAAGGGTGAAGCAGGCTTGGTGAGCGTTCAGGGCCACCACCCTCCGATAGATAGCCAGCTAAAGATAGGTTCGGAGAGCTAGGAGAGGGATGGTGTACACCCAAGGGTGTAAGGTGCAACCTCCCCGGTGACGAGTTGTCAGGATGGCGAAATAAGCGTTGTGTGCGCGAAAGGACACCAGAGTCGGAGACAGAGCCCATGTCAAAATTTGTTTTGAGGTGCAAAGAAGGTGCAGAAGAGGAAGACTTGCTGGGATAGACCAGTGGTCTACGGTCAAGCACACCAGTGCGCCCGCCAAACGAGCCAGAAGCATCATCGCGCCGTTGGCTAGCGTGCAAAATCGGTAGTGATTGCAGCAAGTCAGATGACGCTGTCAAATCTTGAATCACTGAGTGTATGAGTGAACAAAAAGTACTGATGGATATGAAACAACAACTCGCGTACTCCGCTCTCGCGCGTCTGGCGCAACCATGTCAGAAAAGGAGGTCGACGCAGCGGACGGACCATGTTGAGTAGACGAGACGTCGTCGTCGGGTGTCTGTGCACGGGGCAGTAGACGATTCAGTGTATCGACGCGGGATTGAGACGGGAGTCGTTGTAACCCGGACGGGCGCCGAGGGCGAGTGCGGGCGCTGGTAGTTGAAGAGGATCGCTTGAGGCGATGCTCGTAAATTTCCTGCCCGGAAGAGGTAAAAAAGGCCATGCGAGATTATATTTTCTGTTAACGAGACAATTAGGAGACAGAACAATACGAAAAAGAAAAGCTCAGGCCAACATGCGACAAGGAACAAATGCGATCGTGTCTGGTCGG
>QLPC01010050.1:0-17909 GCA_003314055.1 Lactifluus hygrophoroides | reverse complement strand
GGCGGCGTTGTTGGTTTCAAGTGTTTCAAAGCTGTACATGGTTCGGCAATAGTTGACATGTGAGATAATTTATATACGTCCTGCCTGTCTGCGTAGGTGGGTATACACCTTGCTCTCAGAGTGAGACAGCGGGGGATCGGTTGACCGCATTGACACGTCAGTCACACGAAAGACCGCACTGATACACGGAATGATCAATTTGAGCAGCAGGGAAGCTGTAGGTGAGTTGGAAACGGAGACAGAAGAAGAACGAGTGATTGCCAAGAGTGAAAAAAAAATTGGGTGAATCAATGACTTGATTGAGGCGTGATGGAATAGAAACCGTGTAGGCGCGCACGTGGACGTGAGACATGCATTTAAAGGGATATTTGGTTTCCTCTTGAGGTCGACTGGCAAGTTGCCAAGACCAAAAAAAAAGGGTGATCGCTCAAATTTGTTGCAAGATGTGCGGACAAGGGAATAAGGAATGGAATAATGTTGTGAACTGCCGCAATAAAGGTACGTAAACGAATGGGCCAGTGCCACGGGTGTTCCCAAGCCTGAGTGCTTCTGCCGAAGATAAATTTTTAGAGAAAAGCCAGGAGGAGAGGGTTGTAGAGATATGAGGTGTAGGTGGGGTGTAGGTGGTGGCAGCAGTCAGTGGTAGAGGTGAGGGGGAACGTTGCTTAAGCTTAATGATAGTGGAAGGAAGTGACGCAAGCGGCAAGATGATGTCACGTGGTAAATGAGAAGTTCGGGGCCATTCGCTCGCTTGTTTCTTGATTCTAAATGTATGCACGATGGCTAAGTGTGAACGGCCCTTATCATACCCTGCATCTCTCTTTGATGCTCCTCGGACATGGCCTCTCTTCGTTCTCCTCCGCCATCATCCTACAAGTCCCCCAACCGAAACTCTGACTTTTCCCGCCCCAGACTCCCAAGTGACCCGTTTTCTAATCTCGCATATCGTCAACGAGATCCTACTGTTCTCAGCACCCAATACCTGAATCGCGTCGCCTCCATCGCGCAATCCAGGCGAGATGTCATCCTTGTTCTTGGTGGTCAGTAGCACTCATCTCTTTTCCTCTCTCCGTTCCTGTTATATGCATCTTCTTTCATACAGCCCCAAGTCCCGACGACCTTGCCCCTTTATTCAACTCTGAGAGACTCGCGTTTTCCCTTGTCATCATCGCGTCCGACCAACCTCCGTCGATCCCCCAAAAGGTACAACCCGTGATTCGCATCCTTCGTCTGTCGGAGCCACTTGGCGTAGAACAGACAGGCGCCATCCGTTTCGTCAACACCCTGGAGTGGGCCGAACGCGTCGCGCGTGTATGGCGCAAATTTGGCGGAATCGGTGTACGAGAACTCGCAGAGTGCGACCAAGATGGCATCGGTGACCTTACACCTCCCCAAAATTTCTTGGAGAAAGATGGCCCGCCCTCTTCTGGATCTTCACAACGCGGTTCCATCGCTTCCTCTATTCCAACCATCCTCTCCTTGGGCAAGTTTACTTTTTTAAAGCGCAGAGAACAAGCGCTTCCGTCGCCTGATCCTTCCCAGCGCCCTTTTGACGCCCTCATTAATTACCTTCCTTCCGGCATATCTGATAAAGCCCTCCTCAAGCAAGCCATTTTAGTAACAACAATCAGTCGTCCCTTTCTAGTCGCCGCTGCTCCGTCGACTTGTACCCGATCGCTACCTTCACGCCGTAGCTTTCTGTCCAGGCTCGGCGGCGTTTATTCCACGCCCCTTGGTTCCACGGACTCACTCAACGATCTTGTTACTGGTTCACCCTTTTCAAAGGTTCCACCCATTAAACCCCACGTCGTGCACCTGTTACCCCCTCGCCCACGCGATTCTGTGGCAAATCGCGTCTGGCAAAGCATCGAAGCCTTCCTTCTTTCGTTCTCCTTCCCGCCAACGTTAGAGAAGAGCAAGGTCGGTCAATTGGAGCCCGCCCGAACGTGCCTTCTTGATTCGGCTGCGTTTACTGAACCAATCGGTGTTCCTCCCAGTTTGGGCATCAACTGGACCGTTGCAGATATTCTGCTGAGCGGTTGCCTCGATGATGAGCCAGTACCCCGTGCGTGGCTCTCTGGCGCCGCGGACATTGTCGTTTCCGCACTGCCGCCATCACAACCGTCTCTGACAACAACATCAACCGTTTCGTCGTCACCCCACGTGTCTAGCCCCCTTCTGTATATCGGTGTCAACACACCACCGACCCCGCCCGATTCTGAAGACGATACGTCGTACCGTCGTACCCCTTCCACCGAGCGTACGTTCGAAGAGCGTCCGCTACGGAAATTCTGGAAGCGACTTATCTCTACACCCAGACCGTTCTGAGTCTGGCTGAAAACCTACAATTTAGCACAATCTTACCGTTTTCTCCCTTTATGCTACACTCTCCCATTATGCCCATTACCTGTCTTGTCGCTCCTGTCACGGCAGGACATCTCCAAAGCATCCAATCAAGCACCTTACTCATTGCTGTCACCGCCACCGTCTTGCGTCTTGCTATGTTCATCGGGTATGCGAATAGCGTGCTCATCATTCCGTTTTTCACATACTCTGTGTTATATTACTTATACTGATACTCTCCGCACGTGTACATTCTTGACTCTTCCGCTCTCACATAGCCATGTCATTGTACATTTTCTCGGTCACCACCATCGTACTCTCCATGACTGCAGAGAGTTGTCGGCTCCAGACAAGAAACACCTCGGTGCCTCGGTCCACTATATCGAGTTGCGCGCTATTTTCACTCACAGCCATATATCTAACACTATCATAGATTGACGGTGCATGAATGGCATAGACCGTAATGACAAGTGTATACGTGTGACCGCTGCAAAGCTCACCTCACCACCCGATACTCAATAGCCAACACAGCACGTATACTTCCGCCGAACGCGAGAGTCTAGACCCACCGCGTGGCCCCAAAAACTAACCGAGCAGATACCGTATTGCCACAACGGTGCCAGTTGGAGCCAAAAGACGCACGTTCAGAGGCACAAAGGCGGGGGCTAGCGCCCATCGCGCCCATCAGTAGGTGTAAAGAACAAAAACGTGCGTGTCCCTTCTTACCTTCTTGATCAACGAACGAACGATGCAATTCTACTAGTACCTTAATGTTTTCGTGCGCCACGATGGATGATAGGTGTCAGCGAGGTAGACTCGGATCGAGGATCGAGCTAACTGGATAGCGCTAGCCGAACGCCTTGCCTGTGCGTGGTGGATGAGGCGAGCGAGCAGCTGAGGGTCGATATTTAGACAAATGCAAGCGAGCAAAGTCTCGAATGAAATGCAAAAGGCAAAAAGAGCACCGAAAAAACCCCCTAAAAAAAAGAGAACGAAAAAAAAAAAAAAAAGGCATAAGCTAGCCTGTGATTTTTTTTGGTTAGAGCCACGCATGGAGTAGTGTTCATAATTGGTTTAGGTTAGTAGTATTCAAAACTGGCACTGAGGTCGAGATATCGAACGTGTTTTGTTCATAAGGAAGGACTCGGAAAGTGCGGGACGTCATGGTAGCACGTTTTTCTGGCTGGGAGTCACGCTCGCCGGAACCACCCCAATCGTGGGTACTGTATTTCCCGCGTGACGATATCTTATCATCCCATTTCAGCGATAACTTGTTTCGTGCGCGAGGTCGATCGTACTCATGTGATATTTTTGTTCCAAGACGAGAAAGTGCAAAGTAAAAGGTCTGCGTCGCCTGCCCACCACGGACGCACCACACATCTGGTGGGGACTGAGATGGAAAATGCGTGCAAAAAATCGGACCGGAAGTGCCAGTGGTGAGGTAGTGCGTGGCGCCGAGAAAAAGAGGGAAGAGCGGGAGAAATACCGGATAACGCTAGAACATATAAGGGTAAGAACCCTGACTGTGTATCATAGCTGACGATCGTGAACTTCACGATGGGTGCAGGACCCTTGGTGCCATGGCGACCCACCAAAGACGCGAGTTTTTGAACGAGAGAGCGTTCTGTATGGTAACATCGATTCCATATGGGAGAACTATGGGTTTAGGGGTGGTCGTGGGTCGACTTCTACGCGTGCCAGTGCACATGTACATGCGTAGAGGTTGCGACGTTGAACGAGCGGCCTGCCGGGGTCCGAGTCGGCTCGGCAGTGTTACATGTGCAGTTGGTAACGGTCCGAGAGAGAACAGCCTTTGGATTGAGACGGCCACGGAGACGATGGTGGAGAGTGTATCACGCGGGGGGCAAGGATCGCTCGATAGAGCTAGTGACTAGTGAGAGTGTAAGCGCAAACGGCACCGGGCCATGAGGGAGATAAGGGATAGATAGGCACAGCCTGAGCCGATTGACCGAAATTACTTTTTACGAAGCGGGCTCTTTGGGCAACGTGTTCGAAGTCTGTGTGATACAACAAAGAGTCTGAGTCTATATGAGCACGCAAGTGAGTGATAGAAGAGGTGGTATTGGTGGTGTCGGCGGCGGCGGCGGCGCGTGAGGATGGTGAGGCACCAATAATCGCCTAAGTAATTCGAGAACTCCTCTACATACACGCTCAGGGCTGGAGAAAGGGGGAACGAGAAAGTGAACAGAGAACGAGCGTGAACGCAAAGCGCAGAAGAGGGCTGACTCGGGCTGAGTGAAGTTGCCGACGCGGCGCGGCGCATGCGCAGTTGTACAAAGTCTCGGTATCTTTTTTCGTTCGTTCGTCGTCAAAGAGTTGATAATCACGACATCTTGATAAAGGCACCGTGTTAGCATTGACTCCGCGATGGAACAGACGATTGCCAGTGTGTCCCCTGTGTCCCCGTCCCGCCGTCCCGTTTGTGCGCGCCTTCGGCCAGGGGGGTTTAATTGATCGATGATGCCCGATCCGGGGAAGTACAGGATACACATCTCTGCAACATATCGCCGGAGATTTCTGGATAAGTCGAGAGAGGGGGCATTAGCGTCCGGTAGTTAATGGTCTTTCTTTGAGCCGAGCAAAAGCGAAATGAACGGCTGTAGTAAGTAACTTCTTGATCTGTGATCTTATGATCCAGGCTACCAAGAAGGCGTCTGTCGGAGGCCCGAGGCTGAATCGCGTCCGTCCGAGAAGTGCGGGCTGAGGGCATGATGCACGATGCACTGGGCCCATCATGACTCAGAGAGCTCGGGAGGGGGCGGCCACCTCTACACCTTGCTTAATTCGACCTCTCCGAGTCGCCGCTTTATTTCCACGTATTTTGCCCAGACCAACAGGATGTACTGCTGTGCTTCTAAAAATAAAATCTCGCATGGTCGATACCGTAACGTTTCAAGAGCCGCGCACTTCTCGTTGAAACTTTAGTAGTCGGTTCTGTGTTGAATGATCTCGGGCCACAAGTCGAACTGTCAAGCCCGACGTGGACAAAAAGAAAATAATCAAGTTGTATCCCGCGCCGCGCTCACAACGCACACGAGAGAATAGCTGCTCCGGGCCGATGGTTCCTCAAGCTGTGCTCACCCCAAAACCTTACAAGACGGGTTTAGCGGAACTTTTGTTGGGAAACCATGTTGCTTGATATAATTGTCAATCCATCTTTCCATCTTCCCTACAACAACTACTGAGAGGGGGCGCAACCACAGAACTTACGTGTTTTTAAATCATAATTTCCAGGTCATCCGTGATGATAAACGTACAGTTGTTCGTCCCAACCCGCTCACCGCGCCGCGCGCCGACCGGAATCGAATCGTATCCCGGCGGATGGCGGGACAGCCCCCTTTCCCTCTTCCCGGTCTTGACCCCTTTCGGTAGAGCTCATCATCTGATGCTGATGGACTGATGGGTGGCACTGGTGGCACTTGGCAAGCTCGGTTTTTGCAACGTCAGCCATGTTTGCTCACTATCCGTACCATCGGGCCTTTCCCGAATGTTGCCTTCTCCTAGTGTTCATTACACACTTGGCATTGATGTTGAGGGACATACAGTACACACACAACACACAAGCGAGACTTTCGATCGATCCGTTCTCTGCATCGCGAAATACGATCAAGGAATTGGACACGAGGAAGCGCTCGTCTTTGTGTGGTTACCAGTCACTGGGGCTGGGCAGGCAAATTTGGACATATGCATATGCATACAGAACCGAATAGCTTACGCTACGCGCGACGAGAGTAGACAAGGGGTAACGTCCCTTTAATTTATTCCAAGGGGCTTCGAAGATAGCGTTGCCTTCTCACTTGTCACCCCGATACTGTACTTGTATTTCACCTCCTGCGGGCTTCCAAGGAAAAGGTCTTGTTTAGTAGTACAAGACGTAAGCATGACTCTTTTAGCGCCATCCCCACTGTCACAGGGTTCAAAGTTGGCTTATCGTTCCGAACCTCATGACCACAAGCATTCAGACGGCGCGAGATGGATAAGCTTGATGCCAGCAACTGGCTATGCCCCTACAAGAGCAGCGCCTGTCGCCACGAGCCCCCTTCTCCTATCTCGGAATGTAAATGTAAACTCCCATCACCGATTCATCCGTCAGCAGTCAGTCTAAGCAGGTCGTAGGTCCGAGCGTTTTCAAATTATATCCTCCCTAATGTGACTAGTTGCCGCCCCAGCAATACAGCAGCCGTGTCGTGCCGGCGAAGGTCTCTTGAAGGCTGGCAACTCGCTCGCTTTCATTATTCTTTGGTAACTGACTTAAATCTCCGCTCAGGCAACAGGCACAGGGTTGCGGCGCCTTGCACAACCGCAACAGAACGTTCGCTGCTGACTACTGTATTGAATGGCCCGGCTCACTTTGGGAATTTTGATTTGACTTTCTCCTGTAGGATTTAGTTCCCCGAGCCCGCAGCCCCACAATGTCCAATCGAGCGTGTTAACAGATAAGAGAAAGCTTTCTGATGATCCCTTTCTCAACAAGCCCGGAAAGAAAAAAAAGGGGTTTAAATCTTGTTACTCTCTGAAGAATCCGTTCTCATCGGGGTGTATATTGATTCGGAGGATCGGATGGGGGAGTCGGACGAACGAACCGGCGAAGTCAGGAGGAGGAAGTGAATCGAAAGGGAGGAGAGGCAACGCGCGCGCACACACGCACATGAGGTATTTTGCAATCTTGCCAGCCTGATGGATTCCGCAATCCGCAACTCGAGGCTGGCGTGCGACTGCAGCTGGGTTTGGCGTCAACCCCCCAAAGCCGATTTGCCGAGGCCGGGAGACAGGAATGAAGACGGGACTCCACCACCAACCTCTATTATCTTGGCGTAATATCCCGATGTTTGGAGCTTTCCTTTGATGGGTCACACGGGGGCTTTCATCTCCACTAAGCGCCACTGTCTTCATTGCTGGGTTCTGGACGAGGGGTCGACTGACAACCCCATGATCTCTCAAAAAAAAACACGCACTCGGGTGTATGGGCTACAAATACATTCAACCGAGGTGTGTGTGGTGAGGCTGTTCAAGAGATTCGTTCTTCTTCCCTACTCCACTCGAATGTGTCTGGAACATAAGACCGTGCCGCGGCTTGGTTCCGCTTATGTGGAGTTTACTTGAACCGGTAGCTGCCCCTAATTCGCTGTATGCGATGTGATACGGAATCCGCGTGCGGAAGAAGAAGTAGTGGCATGTACCGGCAGAAGAAGGATAGCCGATGGTGAGATGATTTGATTTGAGAGTAGACATATTGCACGGTGGTGACTGGGCCTGATCGTTCTCCAAGTGGATTCAGCGGCATTAGTGAGACTATAGATCGAGAGGTTTACCGGAGCTATTGAGATCTATGGCCGTTGCAAATGCAAAGGCTACTGGGATATCTCCTTGCGGAAGCAGAGCGCAAATATCAGGGGAAAGAAGGATTGCTTCGAAGCGGGAGAAAGGGGAGATAGCAGCCGGCTTTTTTCTGCATTTACGTTGTTTCGTAACATCCAGTTGGTCTCAAGACCACTCCTTTCTTCTCTTTTCAAAGACTTGTCAAACTCACGGGGGTGGCGCTCCAAGGGATGCGGTTTCCGGCACCGAATTCCTACGCGTCTCGTGTATGGAGAATAATAAGGCCCCCCTTGCTTGTGACTTAGCCCCACCTGACCGTGAACTGAGGGGGAACGGTTTAAATCGCGAACTTTGGAATGCAGGTTTTTGGTATCGGGAGTTACGACCGAAAAGAAAAACAAACGGGTCCAGACTTGTGTCTGTTTCGGAGCAAATTACTTGTTGAGAAAACGTCGTATCAGGCCAGTTATACCATGATCCGCATGCCTCCTGACATGCGTGTCAACAATAGCCGCTCAATGGGACATGGAGCCCGCCAGAAGATTGCGAGGTGTGAAGCGAGAAGGTGTGCGGCTGCCAGATGTCAATGGCGTGGATTGTGCGGACAGCACCGAAGCGCCACCGGGCACAGGGCCAGTCGGAACACGCACAGTCTGGCAAGCACCTGCACCTGGATGAGATGATGGGGTTTGGTATTGGGATCGGGTCGCGGCGTTTCCGATCTCCCTAAAAGAAGAACAATCTGGTTCATGGGTAACAAAAAAAATAAAAAATAAAAGGAAAAAATAAACATTCGACTTCGCACCGCACCTGCGATTGACGCGCCTGCCCTTTGGCATTGCGAGCCTGATTCGGCCTGGAATTCCATATGTCCGTACGTGGCGCCCAAGGGAACCCACCCAAGGGGACCACCCGTCAGCTGCCAACACTAATAGTGGGCACTGGGCAAGACGGGCGAGCGATCGATGCCCCAAACGGCTTGAGGCGCACGGTCGAGACCCATCCATAGACCCTGGCGCTCGCTAATTTCAGCCACCCTGACGCCCAAAATTAATGCAAGATTGACTAGGCATTTTCGTGTAGCATGTGGACACGACAAGCGCAGCCACATCGAGTTAAGTGAAGAAATGATAGGCGCTGGGCTGTCGCAACGCGCGTGAACATTCTTCAAAAGCGACGACTTGTGTGCTTGAAAGCAAACCACCTGGTTTCAACGCCTCCAGCTGTGGGATCATTTGGATTATGATATTTAGGGGCGTGTGGGATGCCACGGCCGAACTAGTTGCCGCGTCTGCTGCGTGCGGCCGGGTAAACGGGTGTTTGGCGGGTAAAGCAGGTGGGTCCTTCCAGCCTTCCAGCCCCAGCGTCTGTTGTTCGAACGCACGGCCGGCTCCAAAATAATTTGAAAAGAGAAGGTCGAGACTGCTGCTCGGTGAGTTTTTCAAACTCTTTGAAAATATGGATACAGTATGGAAAAGAGAGAACGCGCGTGCTTCGCCAACCCAGCGAACCCATCCATCCGCGCCCACGCTTCGACAGATATGTGTCGTTGACACCCCCTGACACAACGACCCACAAAAGATATTGCTTCCTTTCATTCAGAGATCATCTTTTGAGAGAAAACGATGCGATTCCTGACACACTTCTGAACCATCAGCCCTGAGAGTCCGGCACGGGGCAAAGTCTCCATGTCCATAAAGACAAAGGCAAGGCCTCGGCCGAAAACAGGGGCAGAGGAAATGTTGAAGGATGGATGCCACCGCCACGGCAGGCAAAAAAAAAAGTTGATTTCGATTATTCGGCATGTGGGACAAGGATTCGTTTTTTGGTTTTTTCCTTTTCCGCGGTAGCCATTTTCTTTCTATGATAACAATTTGGAAAGTGCATTGCGCTTGCATGAAGTCTCGATGGCCAAAAAAAAAAGTGTGTGTTGAGGGGGACAAGTATGTAGTTGCGACAAGTAAGCGTGGCATGGCAACCAGATCGAGTGAAACAGTTGCAAAGAGCTGAGAGCTCAAACATATGAAGTCGTCGTTTCATCGATAAATGATCTTCATCTCAGGTAGACAATTAAATAAATTTTTTTTTAATAAAACATGAATTTATGTCCCATCGAAGAGATGGGTGAGTTCTTGAGTTGTTCCGATAATCAAGGCGAGGCCACACAACGGCAACCAAAATTGCCCGGGAGGAAATGGAATGTACATTATTAGAGGTAAAAAATGGAAGGCATCGCGAGCATGCGAACGGGTTGGTAATAATTACAAGGAGAGAGAAGGTCGCCGGGTTTTGAAAAAAAGATAAGTGAAATCGATGATCCCATGGATGTCAAGTCAGTGCTAGCGATATGGCACAGTTATGGCGTGGCATGGGATGGGAAGGCCATGTATGCATCCCTGTATAGGGGGCACGTGGAAAGGCTAGAACGGGTAAGTGTCTATCCTGGGAGAAAATGGCGAGATCCGCGGGGGACATGAACCGATCGCACAAGCCAGATCGCGTTGCCGTTCTGTGTTTTTAGGCACCCAGGCGCCGCCGCGCAGGTCGGCCTCAAGTTGGGTTGGCGCCATTTCGGTCCAGGTTAGGTTACCTCAATTTGAAAACGCTGGGTTCCAGTGATGAATGCGATCCCAGTGGCTACCTTCTTAACTGGGATAGCAGCATGAGGCAAACCAAAGCTCTTAACGAGTCATGGGACCCCGGTGCGTGGCGATGTGAGCTCTGGCGGAACTGATGTCAGACGTGGTACAGTGCGCCCGGGATTAGGCAAGACGCGTAGGTACTTGAGCCAAGCTTTATCCATCTCTAAGCCCTTTGACCCTTTTCGGCATCTCTCCGGCACATCCGTCCCCCCTGCATCTTATAAATATCCCTTTGTCCGTTTCATCACTATCCTTCGAGCAGCGACAGACTCCCCCCGTGTATCATTCCCCTACCACACTCACCGCCATCCCTTGAACACAACACATTCTAAACCATCCACAGTCTCTCCACTGTCTTCGTTCCCCTCTCGCAACATGCCTGCCGTCGTCAGCAATGCAACCCGTATCTGGGAGCTCAATATCTACTGGGATCTATTCTCCCAATGTGGGGTCTGGGACCCGAAAGGAAGAGGCGTCGATATTTGGGAATGCGTCCGTGCTCGTACGTCCTGCTCTATTATTATCACTTCGCGTTCCCCATCCGCTCATTGGGTGCCACAAACAGACCAATCTACTCCTGGAACTCAGGTCAGTTGGTCACTTTTATTGTGTGAGCTCTTTGTGTTGCTGACCTTTCTGCGATCAGCCTCCAAACAGCGCGTATTGGCGTTATGTCGCGCGGCGATAGTTTTCCGTTGTGCAGCAGCAGCATCGCCTCGGCGACCTCATCTACATGCCAAGTGCCAAGCAACGATTCCTCCCGAGCCCCTTGCAACCCCGAAATGCACGTGATTATAGGCCCGTTGAACCCCTTTGGGAAAGAAAATGCCATATCGATGGCGCGGATCATGCAATCTATTAAGTCACGCTTATCACCGAAACCGGTCAAGAGAATTGGATTGGGGCGACCTTTTTATTTTATTTTATTTTCCCCGGTGTTCTCGCCCCACCTACGCCCCATCTCCACTTGCTCTACCCTCCCCCTTCTCACGACCTCGGTTAACGTCACTACAACGCACACGCTTTCCCTCTCGAGACCAAATTTGGACGACCCGCCTATCTGATGTCTTACATGTCTTCTCCCTCCTCAAAGTTGCAAATCATGGTTCATGATGATGTGCATGACCGAACGATTACGCCGCAAATTTTCGTTGTCATCGTATCAGTAGGGGCAACCAGCTCATACAAGGTCCCTCGGCTCGATCAAAGTGCACTTTCCCTTCCGCGGCTCATACTGGTCTCCCTCCCTACCTTATCCCTGTATTGTTTTGCAAACCATCCTCGTTCCCATTACTACGCTGTTACCGGGTTATGTATCGGTTTAGTTCAGGTTTTCCGGTTATCGCATCATACCCCCCTCTCCTCCCCTCCTCCAACCACCGTCTGGGTTACAGAGCTGCATATCAACATCTTCTCCCTCGCATTTATCACCACAAACGTCAATATATGTTTATTCATTAGCACTCTACTTTTCCTATCACTAGATGGCGTAATTCAAGGCATTTTTTATCTACTCCCCATATATAATATTAATGCGCATCTCTTGGTCCTGATGGCGGCTCTCGATTTCGTGATGGATACAGCTTTGCAGTTGAACCTATGATTGTGAGTTCGCTGGCACTTCCGCGAAGAGAAGATCAAGGCGACAAGAATAGCCCCGACAACTGTATTCAAAAACGAGTCACAACGAATGATAACGGGGTTACATCGTGGCGGAACGTCATCGCTCTGAAAATGGCAAAGTGATTTCCTATACTTTCTCGCAGGTTTAAAACTAAACTGGGAACTACATGTCACGAGGTGAGTCATCAAGACGTACGAGGCGCATCACTATTGTGGAGTGTCGAATGGGGGCGGAAAATGTTCTAGGCCAAGCTAAGTAGGACAGGACCGAGACCGGGTCACGGGAAACCTCGAAGAAGATGCAGCGGCGGGTGCTAGTTGTGGGGAAGGGAATCCCATCTTGTTTTACGATAAGCTGGCACTCTTCTCTCCCAATCAACTACCACGTGCCATGCCGTACAACGCGCGAATTACATTGATTCCACCCCCCATGATTAGGGGGTTGGTTGTGTGTTGGTAGTAGGGTGGGAACGACCAACGGGCGGGGTCACGCATAACTATCAGAAGCATAGACCGCGGAAAACCATGCCCAATCTTCCCAGATAAGTACCAGCCTATCATCGACTTTCACCCACCCATCGACGTCAACGCAGTTCACACATGACATATGAGAGTCGCCACAGGGGGCGGTGTTCCCAATGGGGGA
Source organism: Lactifluus hygrophoroides (assembly GCA_003314055.1). Lineage (NCBI taxonomy): Eukaryota > Fungi > Basidiomycota > Agaricomycetes > Russulales > Russulaceae > Lactifluus > Lactifluus hygrophoroides. The sequence goes on along the minus strand of QLPC01010050.1, from coordinate 5,315 downwards.
GAGGGGGGGGGATGACGAGAGGAGAGAGACTTTGTTTCATTTGGTTCTGGTTCTAGTTCGCTTCTCCCCAAGGGACTTCTTTTTACTTTACCCATCCGCGGCGCCAGAGGCTCGGCAAAAGAGGGATGGGACTCGGGTTGCGCCATCAATGAGGGTGCTCGAAAGGTTGACAGCGGCAGAGGGAAACAAATAAAAAAGGCGCGCGCAAGGGCATGATTCCGGTCGAATCCATCGAAGTACCCACTGGGCTTGCGTGCGCGCCGGTCGTATATATCCAACGGTCCGAATGGAGCCGCAAATTCAAGGGGAGGGGAGTCCGAGTTTGTGCGCTTCTTGCGGTTGCGTGTCCGATGTGATGCAGGGAAATTGGGTGACCAAGTCTCGAGAGCTGGTCATGGGAACCAAAAGACGTGAGGCTGTGTAACGCTAGTGGCGTGATAAGCTGGGCATGAGGATGAGGATTGGCTTGTCGAAAATAGGGGTGTTTGTTTGACCTGAGCGCTGAATCTCTTTCGAGTGAAATATAGCAGGTGCCGTCGCGCCCACTATTCAAAACCCTAGTTTGTGATTGCTGAGAGTGGAAAGGGATTGAAATTCATACTGATGGTCCGGATGTGGGTTACAAGCGGAAAGTGGTGCAAATGTAAAGTGGTGCACATAGAATTTGGTTCATTCGTCGTTGTTTTTCAAAAGAAGCCAAGTAGCATAGCATGGTTCTAGCCATACCCCGAACGATGCGCGGACGGTGTCTCGGATCCTACTGGTGATCGTAATGCGCGCATGGCGGTAGTTAGTATACGCAAAGCACGGATGGCTTGAACAAAAACCTCTCGCAAGATAATCCTATAACGGACTACTGGGAAACCAAGACAAGACAGATCCAGAGTGAACGAATCTTGAGTTAAAATGAGTTGATCCACCCCGTTGAAATAGATTGGGCAGATGCCGGCGGAAGTACCCACACCAAAAAGACAGCAGGGCAGATTGCGACGCTGCAGACGTGAAACATGTCAAAAAAAGGTGTTTTAGGAGAGGCACCATTGATACCGGAAAATTTGACAGACGTGCCAAGGCGCAGCCGCTGCCACCCCTCTGTGGCTCTGATCATCAAACGAAGACCAGGGTAAAGGGTGGAGGATTCACGTGCTTACGTCAGACGCCTTAAAGTGATCCGCCCGTTTTGAAAGTCCCACCCGCTCTTCTTCAAAAGAGAAAGCGGCCAGAAAGCCAGAGATACAAGAGATGCTCCCGATCCATTATGTACGACTGGATGAATCGTGACTGATGATGTTTGAGAAGAAATGAACCCAGGCACAAAAGTTTGTTTCTTTTTTAACGAGGCTCTATGGACAAAAGTCAGCCAGGAGATCTCCATCGGTCGACGGTCAACCGCGGGCCAGCCATTGGGCGCGGTCAGCCCGCGTACGGGAATGCTATACCCTGAAAGGAGACAAGTAAAGTTGGTGGAGGAAATCTGGAGCTTTAAAAAAGGGTGACAAGTCGACCGATGGGAGGGTAGTGGCGGTGAGAATGACCTGGTGGTGTGATCGACTCCCGGCGCTTCTTGAGCTGTAACTCGAACGAGTGACACAAGTGGCCCAGGTTTGCAAGCGATTAGATAACGATTAAAGAGCGAGCATGGTCATCCCTCTGAGGCAGCCAGCCAAGAACCTGGATCCAGGGCATGTGATTGTCATTCCAACTAGTGATGGTGCCCGTGACTAGTATCCGCATATTCAGATACTTGTACTGTACGCTCGATGAGAAAGGAGAAAGGCAACGTGTGATGTAGGTGAGAAAATGCGGTATGAGAAGCCCGAGAGAGACTCGGAAGTCGGAACCGGTTCCTCGGAGGGTGCGCAAATGACATGTAGATACGACAAACGGATGTGCTGCGGAATCCTATCATATCTGATGGGCGGAGTGCTAAAAACATTGGAATTGCACAGCGCATGAAAAGCTGCGGATGATGATGATGAGTGATAGGCGATGGCAGCCGGATCAAAGAAAAGCAGGTCGTGCAAATGTACCACCACACGTGACCGCGGCGGGACAGACGACCGACGCAACTGGGCCTGCCTGTCTCTCCCTCCTTCGGTCCGACTCACGAAACCACCGGGCTTCAAGGGGCACTCGTGCTGTGCTCGAATCTTGGATCTTCCAAAAATGAATAATCCTAAGAGCATGGTAGGTGGCATTACACCAAGAGATATCATATATGCCTCACATTGTTTTTCCCAGGTTCTTGGCTGGGTCAGCCTCATCACGGTAGCCGGTGTGAGCTTTTATTTTGCAAAGCAGAGCATCAATGAACGGCGACGGCAGCAAGATATTACCGGTGAGAGGCCAAGCGCCAAGTTAAATTGTGAGTGATGAAAGGAGATGGCAAAGTTTTTATTATTCATACTGTTACCGGCCGCCTTGCGCCAGGGAAAGAACGCGTTGCCCGAGATGAGGCACAAGCTCAGCACGCGGCAAGACAGGAGCACGGTGCTCCTAGCTCAGACCTTGCTCTTGGCACACAGGTATCTGGTTCGAAGGATGATGCGACCTGATATAGCCTACATCTGACGTGACGAATCTGTCCCGCGCGTTGGATACTAGTTATCCGTTCGTTCCATTTTGAAAAGAAAACTGGAGAGCGCGATTCCACTCTCAAATGTATGAGTCATACCGGACGTCATGGATTATGGTTCATTTTGAGCGTTTGGAGTTGGAGACTAGTTCTCCTGCCCCTGTCTTAGCCTATCATAAGTTATGTGTATCTGCAACACTTGACCATTTTTACTGTAATTTGAAACATTTACCCACCGACATATCACCAACCACATCACCACATCATCACCACTTGTAATATTTGACAACAACACCTAACTAAGCTAGCACAATTCAATATGTCCAGAAATCCTGCGCGGTTTCCCAACAGCCCTGCCACCGCTATTCCGAGTTTTCCCTCCCGTCCGGGAAAAGAGTGCGTTTTGCTGCGTTTACTATCCCCGTCCGTCAAAGCAGCTCAATCAACGCCATATTCTACAGATCCTTTTGGGGGGTGCAATCATCATCGGCGGGTCTTTTGCGAGCGCGTGGTATTACATGAACATGAGACATGCGCGGAAAGCGAGCCGCGAGCCCGGCGAACCGGGAGCGCTCCCGAGCTGTTGAGCCATCACTTCTCTCCCCCTTAAAAAAAAGAGCCTCTGACTTACAATTTTCCTTGTTTTACTCTGCTCTGATGCTGCTGCTACTACTACCGACCCTGCCTGAAACAGGGGAATACCGCATCTTGCAAGCCGTTGATCCCATAACGGGGCGCTAGTAGCAGATCCGGCACGTCACATCCTGACGCCGCCGTCGCCGCTAGACGCCACGCGAGCACGGTTGAGCCACGCGCGTTACCGCTGGACACGCCCAACCGCGATCCGGACCGTTCCCAGCCATAGAACCCTCTCCTCGGGTGACGAGGTGCTCCGCGGGGAAAATGGCGCGATAATGCACCCCGTGCCGCAGCGCGACCGTGGCGACGGACTGCCATACACCAAACGGGTGAGTTGTCGCCCCAAATGCCTTGCCGTTGGGCAGATAGATGACTTATATCCCCGTCTAGTATCCTCAGTTCGCGCGTGGGATAGAGCAGCCGGGCGAGAAAAAGGTGTAATGTTACATGTAGTGGATCATTTGTACGAGAAGTTGGTCGTGTACGAACAAGAAACGATGTAAAATGAAAACCGAGGTGACCCAAATAATCAACAAATGATGGTGAAGTCTGCGTTAATAAATGAGCTGGAAAGCGGATCATACGACAACAAGCTAGCTATGAACCTTCGTGCCATAGAAAGAGGTGGGGTAACACCGAGTACGGAGATCGGTAGATCAAATACAGTGAAAATACAAAGTCTATCTCCTATGTTCTTAAGACAAGGTCAGCAACGAAAATCCTCTACGTAAGAGACGCTACACTAGTGGACAAGATGGCTCTGCATATCTCGATGTTATCACAGTGTGAATTGTGGGAATGAAAATAAAGGTGAGACGATGGAGGACGCATCATGGTAAGTTATGAAGTGGTCGATTGCGGAACTGCTTGAACACTAGCACGGTTCCGACGACGACGACGCCTAGGAAATAGTGGGCCTTTTGGCATCAGTCGCACATCCAAGTCCTGTGCAATATTCGCCGCAGCCTGAAAACCCTGCGCGCGAAGGACACCGCAGTCAGCCTTCTTCAATGATCCATGCGCAACTATCGTAGAAGGCAGACGCACCTCAACCCAGTCCACGACGTTCTGTACATCGCGAGCTTGCAGAAGGAACTGTTGTCCCTCCATCCGGATGCGGATCACGTTCCGTCGCTTAGTATAGTCACTTCCCAGCCCGCTCTCGGCGTTATGCAGGGAATAGGCGTGTAGCAGATCCTGCGGCTGAGGATGCGGGACAGACGGATCGTCGACCCACAAATGCCGCCGTTTTACACGCGGTGGGCGAGGCGTACTACTGCGCGGCGTTCCAAGCGCGGGAGAAGTGGTCCGAGGGATCGGGCAGCTCGTAGATGCAGGTAAGGGAGAGCTACGACCAGTGCCAGTGTCCAACGCGTGTTGCTGCGAAGAGCCAAGCGACCGGCGGGTACCACTCGTAGGGCGCGACACCGAAGACCCGTCATTCCCCGCCCGGTTCTTCCTGCGCAAGTTGGGTGGCAGTAGCCGCGGGCAAGGCGTCGGTGATGGAGCTTGGGCGTCCTGATCGGTTTCTGGTTGGGATGACACGCCAGGGGATGGCGACGTGGGCGACTGTATAGGCGAACCATCCGCTTGCTCTAACTTTGACGGCCTCGCGTCACGTTCACGCTTTTTGTTCGCATCGGCGGCAGTGGTGCTTGCTTGAGCGGGCGACGCAGCGATATCACCTACACCGACGGTCTTTTCCCACAAGTTGCCGATAAGGCTCTTCCCAGTAGCAGCAGATGGGCACTTGTACATGCGGAACGCGGTACCTTCTAGAACGCAAAGCATGCGGCGCCACTTTCGGTCGCGTGCTTGCACGCCAGGTGCAGAAAATTCCATTTTCCGTGTCATAATGGCACGTAAGTAGATGTCATTCGTGTAATGCGGAAGACGTTCGCAGCCCTCGTCGTCGCGCGGCTGTATCTTAGGACCCCGCTCGCCGTAAGAGAACTGCGGATAAGGTGGCGGTTCAGAAGAGGGTCCAAAAGTGGGCATCGAAAGTCGCCGACGGAGGGAGGGTCCCAGTTGCGTAACTGGCTCGTCCGAGGGTGCAGCTGGGGCAATAGTATCCGCTCCGAGAACGGGGGAGCGTATAGGG
>QLPC01009764.1:0-12166 GCA_003314055.1 Lactifluus hygrophoroides | reverse complement strand
ATCAGATTTCCCTTATCCAACTGCTGGCTGGAGCACCTCAGCAATGCCATCCCCTGCCCCAAGCCCACTCTTATTGTCTGCCTCTTTGCTAAATTTAGAACGGCCACTGAAGCGCTCTCAGGCATCAAGCTTTGTAAGTCCAGACTTTACGAGATATTGAGCTCTAGCAACGAGAATGATGGGAAAAACCTTGAGATTCCAGCTATGCAGTCCAACTCAAGTGTTATATGACTCTTATTATCCATGACTAGTACTTGTATAGATAGTAGGGCGTTCGACAACTTTCGACGACTTTCGACATGGCAGCCATCCCTAATATAGAAATTTCCCACAGGTCATGACCCCAGTCAACCAAAGTCAGCCATCCGACGGTGGGTCAGGGGTCTGACCTCGTCAGACCCGGGTCATGACAACGCTGACTTGTACTATGTGCTGTACTGTGCATACGAACGACACCCGGGCGTGCACACCTCGCTTGAGTGATATCCCTACCACATAATTTCTACTTCAGCTACGCTGCCTACGCAAGAATCTATCCTCCTAACCTACAGTCGCCCAACGTTCCAGGTAGAATGTATCAGAGATCACCGCGCGCAGCTCTGGCCCTCAACACTCTCGCCTGACTCGCCATGGCATCGCCCTCGAAATAGCATCCCTTAAGCCACCGATTCGGCTCACCGGGCGCTACACCCCCCTGCCCGGCCTCGGCCCTGTCTTCAAACGCGGTGCGCCCATGCAGCAAGCGGCGGTTATCAAATACCACCACGTCGCCCTCGCTCAACTGACGAGTGTACATCGCAGTGGGAGCCTCAGCAATCGCCGCGAAGCGAGCGAGCGCGTCGTAAAATGCGGGCGGAGTGTCGCGCGGGAGGGGTGCTTGGAAGGGCGGACTGTAGCTCACCGCGGCGATTCGCAGTTCTGAGTCTCTGTCGCTGTCGTTAGAGTTTGTGGAGGGGCCTAGGGTGATGGTGGGGTGCGTATAATGGAGGTGTTGCTCGCCATTGATGTACTGGAACGGGACGGGTGTCGTGGTCAGTCGCGTAAAATCTGCGGGGTGTGTGGCGCGCAGCGTGGCGGCTGCCGCAAAGGCATCGACGAAGAGAGAAGTACCGCCGTGCACGCGGTTGCGTAAGCAGTGCAGGATCTGGAAGCGTGGCGGAGACTCGAAGTACCTGTGTATGGGTTTCCAAGTATGAGGGGTTGGGTGGTGGGAATGAACACGCGGCTATTGAGTTAGAGCTGTATGTATACGCACTGCAAGTCCATATGCAATCCCAAGAAGAGGTTGGTATACGCGATGTTGCGACTGTCAACGACGCTCTTCACGTCCCATACCGCACCATAAAACGTTTCTCGCAACTCTGCGAGACGCGCCACCACCCGTCGGATCTCGCAGCTATCGTCGCTCGTGTCACTATGGGGTACACCGCGGAGAAAAAGCAGCCCCGTGCGCTGCAGCTGCGTTAAAGCGCGGAGGAGCCCACGAGGCGTGCCAAAGTCATCATATGACACTTCGAGGTCTCCATCGGAGGCGGCGAGCAGCGCAGACGCGTCGTGCCATAGTGCGACGGCCACGTCGTTATGGAAACCACGCAGCGCGGCGGAGTTGCCATGGGTTGCCAAGAGTGCTCGAGGATAGAAAGAGCGATGGTTGTCTGCACCGGCCCAGGCGATGTGTACGCCATCGACTGTGGTTTCGACGCTTTCGGGAACGATAGACGCCGGTATGTCGGAAGAGCGATGCAGCTTTTGTTGCGTCGAGGGATGGATGCAAGAAGGGCAAGTGCACGCGTCCCGGAGCCAACGGTAGGGGAATGTGGCGTTAAGCTGCGGGATCTCGAGTCCTTCATGGGTGGCGGTGACTGCCATCGTGGAAATCGTGGACGAGGAGGTACGATGGGGCGCTCGATGCCACGCACAGCTGTGATAACGAAGAAGCCGGAAGGAGCGTAGAGCCATCATCACGTCCGACCAATACTTTCGCTTTCTAGCGTGTTACCGACAAGGCGAACACAAACTGTAAGAAAGGCGAAAAGATTTTAGACAGCCCTGTACAGGAGCAGTGCACCAGCCTGCGGAGTGAGTAAGTCGCGTCTATGATATTGGGTATTCGATCGTGATCAATCTAGATTGCGACCTTCATGGCCTCTTCGATCGATTAGAGGTTGCCTCCGCTTCTTCTATGACTCGCAAGAATCAACTTGTCACGGTGAACCCTCTCAATACCACTAAAGTATCCTACTTTTATGTTAACCAGTCTATCTATTAATATTCGCCCGTTGGTCGACACTTTGTAATATCGACGCAACTTACGTCTCATTGCGCTGGCGGCGGCAGTCATCTAGTCATTGTTCTACTTAACCTCCATATATACATCTATCTAGCTATAGCACACACCACAAGTACTGTAATATCTGAATCTAAGCACGTCCCACAACAACGTAAGCGAAAAGAGACAGTAGAACCACCACCACCGCGCCAACACGCCCACCAAAGTCGCCCCAAAAGTCGTTCGGCAGTTCTCCGCCCACCGGTGGGTCGAACCGCACTCTCACCTCATGTATCCCTGTGTGCTCACCGGTCGGCATCCCGGGCAAGACGAAGAGCGTCTGGCGTGCCGCATCGTACGTGTACGTGTCTCCTTCTCCAAGTCCCTCCACGATGAGCCTGCGGCCTTGCGCCAGCTGCGCAGGGACGAATATTTCCGTCTCGCGCGCGAGAAGTTGCGGATGGCCTATGAGCGGTGGTGTGTGCACATTCGGCCCGCCTACGTGTTGTTGCTGCCGCTCCGTCGTGCCTTCGTCGGTTGAGGCCGAGCTAGGGCCCGAGAGTGGTACCGCCCACGAATATCCGAATGCGCCCGTAGCCATCTCGTAATCGAATTTCAATGGCACACCCGCCGTCTTGGCTGCGTATGGCCGCACGACGGCATCTAGGATGCGCCCACCGAGGTCGAGCTCTTTCGAGTCCTGTGGAAGTGGGTGTGCCACTTTGGAGGCGCGAGATTTGCTAAACCACGAAAAGTTCTCGCCATTCCAGTCGTCGCCGCGTGCGTCATCATTTTCCGGGTTATAGTTCCACAGGCTGCAGAAGGAAATTATGAGGAACAAGCTACCATTTGGGCCGAAGGAGAACATACGTGAAGCCAATATTGGCCCGCTCGAGGGCGGTGATCATCGCGTCCATCATACGCCGCTGCCATGTCCAGTCGTTGGTCTTGAACGCCTCGCGACGATTCATGTCCATCGGCACGCCGCACTCGCCGATAATCACAGGACGCTCGCCAAGAGAGCGGTAACCAGCCTCTACAAGGGTGCGAATCTGGGTGGCAAAATTGTCTCGTGCGCCCTTCTGTCCCCAGTGGAAGGTTCTCAGTGGGTTCACGCCCTATCAACATGTCAGCTCAATGCCACGACCTAAGGAGCGGGGCACATACGCGCGAGATTGCCTGAACATTTACGGAAAACTCCCCGTGTGCCTTGTCAAAAAGCACCCGCAGATCGTACCTGGATCATTCTCGTCTGAGTACAAGTACGAATACGGGGACCGTGATTAAAAAGCTGACCAATGAGGCGCAAATATCATGTTTGGAAGCTGATGTGCTTGTGTCCATGATGGAGGACAGAACTGTTTGCAGTGGCGAGTAAGCTAGAAGGTCGCAAGTATAAAGAAGTTTATTATACCTCATTAGGAATTGGCTGTGTGAAGAATAGCTTCTCATGACCACGCCCGTTGGCCACGGCCCTGCGGACACGCTCTGACCACCTCTTCAAGAGTGGGTAATAGAAGTCCGTATACCAGTCAATCTATGCCTGGATCAGCCTAGTCCTCAACCCATACAAGGCAAGGTGCGCACCTTACGACCAGTAACGGGATCATTTACAAAGTAACTCTCACGGAGTACCACTCCAGAGTCCCTCGAGCTGTCCCACTTCCACACGTCGTGCATCTCCCACAAGTCCTTACCACCTGTCGGACCATCCTCGCGCCAGGCTTTGCGACCCTGTGGATTGAGGAGCGTTCGGCCGGTGCGTTTCGTGGGCATAGGGAAGGATCGCGTCCAGCGATTCACATTGGTCGGATGGCCCGCACCGAGGAGGAAGGACTGGAAAGCGGAGGCTAATTTCATGCCCAGTTGGTCAGCAAAGACGCGTAGATTCTACAATATGACAAGATAAGGTAACGCACGAATCTCGCCCAAGTGTAGGTCCGTATTGTAATCGAACTCGTGTAGAGAGGGAAGGTCGATATACCCGCGATGGGGCTCGTTCATCATCTGTACGATTCGCGTGAGTGGGAGAGGAAGAGATCCGATCAAGGAGGACGAGAGGGCGCACCTCAAAACCAAGGACGCTGTCAAGGTCGCCGACAGCACGCACGACGGTCTCCCACATGTCCAAAAACGCATCCTGCAAGAACTGTTGAATCGGCACGCCATCGCGTACGCGAAGCTTTGGCGCAAACGTATCGCCAGCCCAGAAGCATGTCCTGCACAACAAGGGGATCATTAGCTATAGGCGCTCGTGATCGCGGTGGTCAAGGAGACGCACGCCATGGTCGAGGCTGCGAGTTTCTGGTACCCGCACGGCCACAGACCCCGCTCGGCTTCCGAGTGACCGCCACCGCACACCCCGCGGAGCCACGCGGCACCGCAATCTTCGAGCGCGTGGAGGTCAAAACCTACGTGCTCAAGCGTCCACGCGGGTGCGCCGGACCCGCCGGCGTAGCGCGACCAGACGTCTTGGTGTAGCCCAATGAATGCGGTAAGACCGTATTGGGGAAGTAGAGAGAGAATTGTGCGGAGGTACGAGAGATAGGAAGCATCATAGACGCCTCTGTACGCGTGTGCTATGCCTCAGCAAGACGGAGATAGGTGGAGAGAAGGACTTACGGTCCTGCATGCTCGACAGCCTCCCAGGTGATGAGGAAACGGACTTGATTGACGAGGAGAGTAGGTTGGTAGAGATGAGCTGTGAGACGATGCACAAAGAATGAATGAACGACTCACCAAAAGTAAGACCCCAACGCCGGAGTCGGGCGAGATGCTGGGGTGCTTCGTCGAGCGTGAATGGGCGTCCGACGAAGGTAACGGTCTTTGCTCCTTCAGGAAACGTGGCATGATCGTCGTTGACGGGGCTGGGGAGGACAGCGTAACGTCAGACACGTAGGTCGCAAGAGGGTGGTTGTTCATGGGGGGAACACCTACGTCTTGCAGTTCCCCGAGAGATTCACCCCACGAAGGTTGCATACGCGACCATACGCGTCAACAAAATGCCTGCCGTGAGTGCGTATTCCGCCGGTTGTGTTCCGCGACCAATCATGCGCGTAGGAAGGGATGGATCCCACAACATAGGCAGGGTCGGCGGAAGGGTGGTGTACTGGCTAGAAAAAAAGGTGGATTGTGAGGCAGAAAATGACGGCGGAGGGACGGATACGAACTTCGCGGGTTCCAATAGACGACGTATTAGAATCTAATGGGGAAGTCGGTGTCGAAATACTGGATGGAAAAGTTGCGTCGGAGGTGACGGTTGGGGGCCTTGACGGTGGCAAAACTTGAGAGTGCTCGGCATTTACGAGTACAAAGGAAGTGTCGATGGTGGACGGCATTGAAGAAGAGGTGAGCGTTGAACGCGCGTCCGAGTCCGAGTCTCGGCAGCTATAGCGAATTGTGCACTGGCTCATCACGCACGATCGATGCCGACGGGTCCACCGACAGAACAAGAAATATGGAAAATAACTCGGAGGACGATCGACATAATCAAGTACAACATCGGAACTGACAACGTTTGCCTCTTTGGCAGCGCTGCTTCCGCTCTCTGGGCTGATATCGGCCGCGTCCCCAACGTCTGCGTTTTCCTTGTCCTATTCAAATCCCCAGAACTGACCCTCCTCCAGGATATCGATATCGTCATCTCAGCCGGTCGTTCAGAGCGCTTTGACCCAGAGGTCATAAAGAAGACGATCGCAGACGCGGATGAACGCTATCTCCTCGAGCCTTCCAAACGACCCGGCGCAACGTATCAGATCCTCTACTGCCGTCTTCCTGGGTGGAGGATAGAGAATCGCCGTGTTAAAATCGACATCCTCGTCCCTCCCACTCTTGGGATCCCCAAGATTCTCTCGTCCGACGCCTTCTTCATCGATGACATCCCAGTCATGCCCCTCTTTGATCTACTGATTATGAAGGTACAGGGCTGGCGAGATCACAGTACGTCGACTCGAGCGGACATCCTTGCCAAAGTCGCGGCAGAGGTGACCGATGTCCGCGCTCTCCTAAACCGCGCCATGTCAGCACAGATATGGTACCCAGGGGAGAAACGTCGTCACACACGGGAATTCATGGAGCACGCCCGCAGCCTCGTCTTCCTCTTCGTACAGGGGCATGGTGGGCGCGAAAAGTTTCAGACTCTAGGGTTTCCTGTATAACATTTCTGGCGCGTATTCGTTCGTGCAACCTTGGAAGGATACCGCGATTCGTACTGTCGATAGGATAGTAGGGTTGGTTGAAAGACGATCAAATAAATAGTTGCTACCCATTAGAATGTGTAGCGCGGCGATTGACGTGTGGTGAGAATATTGAGCAAGTCTCGGCTCATAGTTCGTAGCGTACTATCCACGGAGGATGGTAGGTGATGACGGAGAGCAAGCAAAAAAAGGTGAGACGCGAGCTCGGCTCAAAGGAGTGGACACCAGGCACACAATGTTGATTACTGTAAGCCCACTAAATCTCATTTATGGAGCCCGCGATCCAGATACACACGTCGACGTGCGAGGCCCCGCAGAAACAACAATCTCGGTAAAGAAAGGTTGGATAACGGCTAGCATTTACAGTAGGAGCAAAATGGAGACCCGTTGGTTCTCGCTGGCTATTCGTTGAGACTGCACAAGATCCGCCTTGGCTGACGAAACCGCGTGAGTGTGCATCCCATTTAGCCCGCGCACGGCTTTGACCACCTCCACTACCAAGTCACTACTACCAACCACCAACAAAATATGCCAAGCGGTCCTCCAACTGAACAGGAAATATGGAATATCGCTCGTCGCACGACCGACATAATCGAATCCCATATCTCCGAGAGTGTCTGCCTTTTCGGCAGTGCGGCATGCTCTTTGTGGGCAGACATCGGCCGTATCCCTAAGGTGCGTTTTTGCTACCCATGTCTATCTTTTTTCGACTGAAGGAGTTTTGGGGTCCACGTAAACTTAGGATATTGATATCATCGTCTCGGATTACATAGATCCCGACCCCGAAGACGTCAAACAGGCAATCGTAGATGCGGATGATCGCTACTACCTCCAGCCATCCAGACGACCCGGGGCGAAACATCAGATTCTCTACTGCCGCCTTCCCGGGTTCCAAAGAGAGGGGCGTTGCGTCAAGGTCGACATCCTCGTCCCTCCCACTAACCTCCGGCTCCCCGAGATCTACTGTGCTTACAAAGACGCCGAGAGAGTCCGTATCGGGGGCATACCCGTCATGCCAATTTTCGATCTACTGGTCATGAAGACCCAAGGCTGGTGGCAGCATCGCAATTCTCACCGCCAAGACTTCCGCGACAAGGAAGGCGCTGATGTAAACGACATAGTCGCTCTTCTAGAGCGCGCGGCGCAGGAGAATGTCTCGTACACCGACGAAGTCGTCAACTCCAGCTACAGCCTGAGACATTCTGATGACTTCCTGGACCGTGCGCGCACCTTCTCGAAGAAATTCGTACGCCACTACGGCTGCCGCCGGCAGTGGAGGTCGCTCGACTTCCCCGTGTGAGCTCTGGCAAAGTGAAAGGGCGGCTCTCAGCTGCATACGAAATTCCCTATGGTCGTTTTCCGATCGTGTGTTGTTAATTGGATCGATCTGTGCTCATGTTTTTCATACAATAGATGCTGTAGGCCTATCGCCAGTATCTTTTGCTTTCTACTAGGAACAAATATGTATTGTAATTGCCGTGCTATCATCTACCACTGGACTGCAGCTAGGTCTTCCTGGTGGACGGTTTCCCATATATCTGCTGACAGTTCTGGCACGTGATATTCGTTCGTCTTGTGTCCTGGGGATACCACGATATTGTTGATACGGCAGAAGAGTTGGTCGAAAGACGATCAAATATATATTTGCTATCGGACCACCAGCATGTGTACCTTGCGAACAGCGGCGATTGATGGGTGGTGGGAATATTGAGCAAGAAAAAAGGTATAATGATCAATCCCGGCCTATGCATCCCGGTAGTTCACATACTGTAGCGTCCCTAGAGGATCATGATACAAGAAAAAGCGATAACAGAAAGCAAGAGAAAAAAAAAGGCAAAAACGAACCGCCGCTACATGATGCCGTGTCACTCCAGAGACGCGAGCTCGGTTCCTGAGCGGGGTTCACAAAGGGATGGACACCAAGCACACCTCGCTTACGGGTGATTCAGATGGTTTGCTGACGAGAGGGATGACGAATGTGCGTATTAAGAAACTCGAAGGAATAGGTGGCGTCCGAGCCATGGATGTTGATTGAGGCGCTAATCACATCTGATTCGTGGAGACCGCCACCGTGAGGTGAGTGCAGTTTTCTATGATACCTGATACCCACGTCGACATGCCCGATGCCTGCCATGGTGGTCCGGCAACAATCAATGGGGACAAAAACAACGACTTGGGTTGTGCTGTAAAGAATGAAATGAACCGATGGTCAACGTTAACGCCACAAACCGCAGCACAGGCCGTAGCATTTACAGTAGGCGCAAATAGAGACCATAGGACTATCCGTTGGCTGTCGTTGTTTGTGGAGAAACCTACGATGGTAAGTTCTCTCTCTCCTGACGATGAAGAATGAGGTGAGCCTGTAGGTGCGAGCAAGCGGCGATCCAACCTTGTTGGCATTATCTCATCATCTCAGCGGGGGGGCACGGCTTTGACCACCTCCACTATTACCACCACCGACAAAGATGTGGCCCAGTGGCCCTCCAACCGAACAGGAAATATGCAATATTGCTCGTCGCACGACCGACATAATCGAATCCCACATCTCCCAGAGTGTCTGCCTTTTCGGCAGCGCGGCATGCTATTTGTGGGCAGATATCGACCGTGTCCCTAACGTGCGTTTTTGCTACGTCTATCTTTTTCGACTGAAGGAGTTTTGGGTCCCACATAAACTTAGGACATTGATATCGTCGTCTCGGATGACACAGATCCTGACTATCAGCTCGACCCCGAAGACGTCAAACAGGCAATCGTAGATGCGGATGATCGCTACTACCTCGAGCCATCCCGACGACGCGGGGCGACACATCAGATTCTCTACTGCCGCCTTCCCGGGTTCCAAAGAGAGGGGCGTCGCGTCAAGGTCGATATCCTCGTCCCTCCCACTCTCGGGCTCCCCAACATATATCATGCCAAGGAAGAAAATGAGATAGTCCGTATCGAAGACATACCCGTCATGCCAATTTTCGATCTACTGGTCATGAAGACCCAAGGCTGGTGGGACCATCGCGTTTCTCCCCGCCAAGACTTCCGCGACAAGGAAAGCACCGATGTAGACGACATAGTCGCTCTTCTAGAGCGCGCGGTGGACGAGGATGTCTCGTATCTCGACGAGGTCGACGAATACAGACATTCTGAGAACTTTCTGGGTCGTGCCCGCGGTTTCGCGCAGAGATTCGTAGCCGTCTACGGAAAGCGCGGAAAGTGGAGGAGGCTCGGGTTCCCCGTGTGAGAGCCCCGGCAAAGTGAAAGGGCAACTGCCAACATACGCGAAACACACATGCGAGATCGCTATGGTCGCGTTCAGAGGTGTTACTTATTTATGAGCATCTCGTCAATCTGAACACGATTTTCGCACAATGGATGCTATAGGTCTACGATAAATTTGTATCACCATGCATTTGGTTCCTGTACTATCATCTACAACTAGTCTGATACTGGCAGTCACGCGTAGTCATTGCTGTAGCTGAAATGAGCATTAAATTGGCGCAACAAGGCAAAAGCGAAGAAATAATGGGGATTATGAGGTGTCACTATGGCTACTAGCTTAGTCAGCAGCCTACTGGATGATCGGAACGACCTGTGCAAGGTGACACTGTACGATTGTAAGTTACGCACTTTGTCTTCGGTTCGGTTCACTCATAGTCGATGTTCAAATAGAAAAAGGGGAAAGACAGATGGGGCGTGCGCAACAAGCCGAACAACATCACCGGGATGTCTTTTATTATCGAAGCAAACACGGGTTCCGATGAACAGGACAAATACCAGGATCCGTAAAAGGTGTAGGATCCTAGTACGCCGAGTCCGAGGATGTACCTACACATACAATGACGCCAATAACTTAAGTTACTTTGCAGAGCCGTTCACGTGACAGGGAGATCCTTGATGATGAGATCTTGGGATAGAGAGGACGAAGCACTGAGGATCACAAATATAAAAGTACGAGAAAAATCCTAACAAGGAAGATGGTATATCAATATGAACGCAATGGGAAGATCAACGATAATGAGTTTAGAGCATAAGAGCTGCGAGGCAGTGGGCAGCTGGTCCTCTATTAACGATGTTGATCATCATTGAAGCAGCATCTTTAGGTCCTCCAGATATGTTAGAGCTAGACACCCATGAGGAAAATCGATGGGGATGGGAGCACCCTGCGTCCTACCTGTCAGTAACTCACTCTTCAAGAAATGTAAAGAAAGGGACACACGACTCCAGCGCACGCATTTTTGACGCCAGTCTCAGTTGTCCTGAAATCAGCGGCGTTGCAACGCTGCATAGAGCATTGCATAAAAGCGTTCATGAACGATGGTTTTTTGCACAGGCATTGAAGCTCTGGAGGACCTTTTGGTACTAGCGCACAAGCGCCACGGTAGCCTTTAGCGTCAGAAATAAAGCATCGGTACGAGCACTCTACGAGATTTACTAGTCAGGAGAAGGGCTATTAGGAAGCGACACGAACCTGGGAGGTCCGATTCTAGAGGTGTGCGGGGATGAAACCTGACAGACGCAGCGGACACCGCTGCAACGAACAAGAGCGCGAGGAAAACACGCATTGAGAGACGTCGACGCCTGGGAGGGACAGCAATTTGTTGGGTTGAGCGATCGTGGCTAGCTGCAAGGGAGATCTTGAAGAAACGGAGGGGTGTAATAGTAAATGTCTGCGGCCAGGAACGGTGGATGTGAAAATGAAAAAGATCTGTCAAATAAATGGGGTAGTTCTGATTGCGCCTTGCGTCGGGTTGGTTTTGGGCATTGAATACACTTGGCATTGATTAATTGCATCGCCTTTATTAAGTCAGCATTGATGTATCGCAACATGTAGCCAAAACAAAGAGGCGGAGGGGTCATGTAGAGACATAAGTAGGGATCTCGACGATTCGTCGCCTTTTGTGCTGAATGACTTAATCATGGCAAAACTCGGGCCGAACCGGACCGTAGCAAAAGCCCCGGAACGCCGTATGGATGGTCGACATCTTCACTACTGCCATGTATTTAGAGGTGGTGGCCGCTCTTAGGCCTTAGCATAGGCTTACATTCAAACCCTTTTTCTCATCGCCTGAGGAGCCCTGACCCCCACTCCCTGCTCCCTGTTCTCCACAGCGCGGCATGAGTTCCTTTATCCTGTCCACCACGACTATTCTCTTTCCATTTTTTCCAAGCTCTTAGGCATCCAAGAAGGAGATGAAGCCATGCTTCGCTCCCTCAGGGCATAATCAACTCGCGTGGGCCCACATCTGACATGGGGGCCAGGGTAACTTAAACCCTTCCCACACCCCCCAGGCACAGGACGATCACAAAATATAAAATTACAAGGGAAAGCCCAACAAGACAGATGGGATATCAACAAGAACGAAATGGGAAGATCAATGATGGAGACATTAGAGCGTAACAGCTGCGAGGCGCTGGGCAAGTGGCGTCTAACTGTGTTTGATCATCATTGAAGCAGCACAGTTGAAATTTCCCCCGGGTATACTGGAGCCAGACGGCATATGAAGGAGGATGCTTGAGCGGATAGGGAGGAGCACCCTGCGTCCAGTCTGTCAGTAACTCATTCGTTCAGGACACGTAAGGAAAGGGACTGCTAATCC
Source organism: Lactifluus hygrophoroides (assembly GCA_003314055.1). NCBI lineage: Eukaryota > Fungi > Basidiomycota > Agaricomycetes > Russulales > Russulaceae > Lactifluus > Lactifluus hygrophoroides. Next base: position 113 of record QLPC01009764.1, on the reverse strand, counting down.
AGAGCACTGCTGCTGGCCGCAAACATATATTCCTGTCCCTTCCATACGACATCCCACAATGCGTGGTCCTCCCCCGCTCTTCTTGTTCGCTGCAGCGGCGTCCACCGCGCACC
>QLPC01009690.1:0-10772 GCA_003314055.1 Lactifluus hygrophoroides | reverse complement strand
GAGCACTGGGTCACTCACGCACAGGTTGAGAAGGTGGCATCCCGCGTTGGCAATGGGATGGAACGACTGTTTGACCCGAGGAAGGCCCATTTCTCAGCATGGATTTGGATACACGATATCGATAAGGGGTACCACAAGTTCATGGAAGGTCTCCCCGAACGCCCGCCACCCCCTGCAGCAACACCCTTATATTACGCTGCTTCATGCGGTTTCTATGGCCTGGCAGAGCACCTCATCGTTGCCCACAAACAGGATGTAAACGCAAATGGTGGTGACTATGAATTTCCATTGCATGCAGCAGCGGACAATGGCCACCTTGGTGTTGTTCGCCTGCTGTACGACCGCGGGGCGGATGTGAAGGCAACGAACAGGTTTCAAAACACTGCATGGCATCTTGCAGCACAGAACGGACACACAGACATTGTGCGGTTTCTGTTGGAGCATGGTGCAGACGTGGACGCAAGAAGAATTCTCCAGGTGAGTCATTGTGGGACGCATGTCGGTACGACGGACCAGCTCGAAGCTATGGGTCGGTTGCTTGAGCGCGGCTGCTGACCGGACCTGCAGAGTCTCGGAGGCGAGACGACATTGCACAGTGCTTCACCAAGTGGAGAACTGGAACTTGTACGTTTCCTGCTCCAGTACCATGCCGATGTCACTGCCAAAGGCGATTACAATTGGACACCGTTGCACTACGCATCATCGGAAGGGCATCACGAGATCGCAGAGCTACTCCTTGACTATGGAGCAGACATGAACGCGCGAAGCGAGAGTGACTCTACTCCATTGTTTTGGGCGTCATACCATGGACAATTAGAGGTAGTACGAATCCTCCTTGAGCACGGGGCGGACGTGCATGTGCGGGGACAAGACACCCGGACTGCACTCCAGGAAGCATCAGCCAGGGGACATTACAAGATTGTAAAGCTGTTGTTGGACAAAGGTGCCGAAGAATAGGATGTGACGAGTTCGGAGACAAGTTCAGGTTCTTTTTAGATTGGCCCTATTTGGAGTAGCAATAGTATGTCATCAAACGCATCAAATATTAACTTATATTGAGTAGCAGATCGGAAGTAAAGTTATGATATTAGCGTCCAGGAGCTGCATAACGTTGGCTATGTTGATCAGCTGCAGTCAGTAAAGAAGGCCTGTTTCAGGGAAACGAGAAACTAAATGAAGGGTAGAGACGACAGATACAGTATCACACAGCACTACATATAGCACGGAGAAGGGAAGTCTAAAGGAGACCATAGAAAAAGGGACTCGGACGTGCAATAAATCTGCGGTTGCATTGACAATACGTTGCCTCGAATGATTTTCGTTTGTCAGAGTCGGTGCTCTGAGGTCAACAACACCGTGCCGGTCTCATTTGAGGTTGAGGTAATCATGGATATCTTCCTCTCTACCGTTCAGTGTCGCCTAGGTGAAATATTCGATAAATTGAAAACACACCAACATAGGAAGAATGCCGCATGTCATGCATTCGGTGTCAATCACTGGCACCACCTGTCCGGTCAATTCAGACAGCTTATCAGGATGGCGCCTACACAACAGAAAGCGAATAACCCATTTCGAGGTAATGCCACCACTCTAAGCAGAGCAATCCGTGCCGTTGCACATCCCAAATGGCAGAGGTGGACGTGATGGAGAGAATCACGAAATTCAGCCATGAAATTCCCCAAGCCGTGTATTTGTGCTAATCAGGGGTGCATCGTGCATCAGCAATGCCAAGGTGAGGAAATATGATGAATACTCACCTTGTTATGACACCCTCTAAAATTTTATTCCCCTCACCTCACAAAGTCGATAGCAACATCTATAAGTATGCCACACATCCATTCATATGGAGGTGTTGTAGTGCAAACGATTAACCTTAACATAAGTCTGAGCACTTATGTTAAGATTAATCGTTTGCACTACAACAGAAGAAATATAATTGTTGGAGATGGGAGGCATTGTGGTAGCTAGACGAGGCTCAGAGGATGTCGGACGTTGGATGTGAAGGGAACGAACAAGTGCATGCAACGCAACCGCCACTGCACATGCAAATGAACGCAACCACCACCACTGCACACACAAACAAGCGCAATCACTGCCGGATGCGCAAACACGGTTCCAGTGGTAGTAAAACATCTCTAGAGGAGAACTGGAGACTGAGAGCGAGGAACAATGTGGGCAAGATTTACTACCCAACCTCCTCCGTGACTCTAACACGGGCCGTGGTTGGAATGACTTACCGTTGTTTTGACACCGTGACTTCTTTTTTTCCTTGACCTTGTTCCGTTCCACCTGTTATCCATGTTATTCATGTATTTTCATCAATAAGCTTCTTGTCGCTTCAGACGTTTCTCAGGGTGGCTAGACCAGTAATGGTGTGATGCCGTCCCGTGGGCTATTTTTATTTCCTTTGACCGCACCACCCACACTGTCACTCCGCACGTACTCCGCATTTGATAACCACCATGTACATTTCAACTTTCACATCAGCAAAAGCGGAAAAAGTATGCATACCAATGCATTCCAATACATGGTTCCCAAGTATCCTCATTTGACCGAAACATGGGTTATGTATGTATACCAATAGCTCAGGACGATTTCAGACAAACTTCCTTGCGAGCATTCAATTTGAATGCAAGAATCGCGAGATATTGGCAAACTTCCTCGCGAGTATTCAATTTGAATGCAAATATCGCAAGATATCGGCAAACTTCCTGCGAGTAGTTAATCTGAATGCAATGTTGTGAGATATTGGCAAACTTCCTGCGACTAGTTAATCTGAATGCATCGTTGAACAATATTGGCAAACTTCCTGTGACTAGTTAATCTGAATGCATCGTTGCACGATACCTGGCAAACTTCCCGCGACTAGTTAATCTGAATGCAATGTTGTGAGATATAGGCAAACTTCCCGCGACTAGTTAATCTGAATGCAACCTTGTGAGATATTGGTAATGGAATGATCACCGATGTGACATATTTCATTAGCATTCAAGGATGACCATTACAATATAAGTTATTGAGAAAAGAAAGTTTACAACAAGCACACGCGAACATGAGCAGCAAGAGAACAAGACAGCCCATGAGACAAGCACTAGCCTGAGACTCCAGAGGCAGAACCCAGCAAGACAAACAGCAGACGTAAAAACCTGCAAATCAGCACAAGAAGAATGTGAATCACTAACCATGCCATGGCGGTGTACCCAGGCATCCGCCGCAGCGTCCATTCCCACATCCGAGTCCCCACATATGATCCCTCATCACCGCTGCAGTTCGATTGCATCGTTACGCTCGTCGTCCAAGTCAGACATCCCCAGGCTATCGCCATCGTTGTTGCCGCGATGCTGGGAACCGTGTAGATGATGATTGAGTGCTGAGACAACCACTTGCATTGGAATGTCGGCGTCACTCTCAGCTCCATTGTTGTCACAATAAACGACCCTGTTTCTATGTCGACTCTTGCCAGTGGGACCACGAGCACCAGCCTGAGCCTGGGGTTTGCTGGATGATGCAGAAAGTGTGGGCTGCTCGGGAATTACCCTTCTCTGAGTCCGAGTTGAGGAGTTGTGTTCATCGTTGGCCTGGGGTTGACCAGCGCGCAACGCCTGTGGCGTCAGGCCATCCGAATTGGGCCCATCGGGTGTATGTATGTCCTCAGCGATGGATTGCTTCTCCAATCTCTGTGCCTTGCGGTGGGCCAGTAATCTGCCAAGAGTGGATCTGTGAGGTGGGGCAGTTGTTTCTGGGGCGGATTTGACGAAAACCTGTCTGATGTGTACTAGATTAGGTATCAGAGAAGAGAAAATAATGAGACATACTCGGTGAACCATGCAATCGTCTCCTTGGCCCACATATCCTCGACCTCATCGACCTCGTTGTCCTCATCGGTCTTGTCTGGATCGAGCGCCTGCATGATAGCACCATAGAAATCGGTGGGTTTCCAGTCGCCATCAAACATGCGCCAGTCGTTTGATGCAGTGATACACCATCGCAACTGCAGAGACAATATTAATGTAATAGGTTTATAATGGCAATAACTTACTTGAGTCGCAGCATATGCGATTGAACCCGCGGTAGCTTTTGTCATGTTGTGCTTTTGTGCTTGGCCTCTCTTGGCTTTGGTGCCACCCAGTTTGTTCATGAGTGCGGCCGATGGTCCGATGAATATGTGTTTAAAAAACTACAGTCAATTAGAAACGTCGACGTCAATATCATAGATCGAAAACACACCGCAACTAAAAGTTTGCTCTGCAAGAGCCCAGCGCTCAGGTCATCGTTGTTGACAAGTCCTTCATCATAAATGCAAAGAGGGAAATCGGTGCTATGAAACCAAATTGTCCCGTTCAACACTTTGTTTCGAAACCTGAAGAAGGATGAGTATGAAGAGGACAGAGAGAAAAACACAATACCCTTCTGGATCTTCATCAAACGAACCAACGAACTCGATAGGGCAGAGAAGGCGAGCCATTTGTGGGTGATTGAAACCGCGAATGTCAGCCTTGCGCTGTGTCAAAAGTATCGGAGGGTTGAGGGGCCCACAGAGTGCATTAATGTATTTGATGCCGCTCGAGAGCAGACTATTTGAGTCGTCCGATCGTGCTGCACGCACGGCAGTGGAAAGCTCCCTAGATGTGAGTATATGCGTGACAATAGGATAAGGTAGTTGAACACATACCACACTAGCGACGTTCTTTCCATGGGTTGGGTTCTTTGCGTATTCTGCCATATCCGCTCCAAATTGCGGATATTCTCGGTACAATCGGCAGTAAAGGTCAATTTCAACCTGGTATTGCTTTAAAAACCTTGAACATATAGTATAAACCAGTACAATAGGTGCGATGTGTCAATCGGAGTGGACGTACATTTCTTTATCACCTTCATACTCCTCAGCATCTAGCATGAGTCCAGCATGGAGGACTGTGTGCCAATCTATCAAAAGGGTTTCGCTCCGTATGGTCCATCTTGCAAAATCGCTGTAGTCCCCAATAGTGTGAGAGCTGTCATGTTGGAGAACAAGTCAGAAAATGAGACTGTCCCATGGATGGCACTTACGACTTGGGCTGGCTCCGATTCTTCTTCTTCTTTGTCATCGCGATCTTGTCCCCAGCATGCTTCCATTTAATTTTGTTGGGATTCCGAGGAAGGGTTTCTAGATATTCAAATTGGCCGTGACCCCCCAAAAAAGGGGAGGAGGAGGAGGAGGAGGAGGAAGGCATTGAGACACAAGCATGGAATAGCAAACCCGATAACGCGCAGTCGATGATATGTCGATGATAACTCAAAACTGTACAGTTCATCAGCCCCAGCTGGCCGGAAAAGCATCCAATTTGACGCATTTGATATTCTTAGAGATAACAGTTCTTAGTTAAATTCTAAGATTATCAAATGTAATACTATAAACTGGGCCACAAGATCGCGCGGAGGCCAGCCGCGTCGCAAGGGGCAGCGTATATTATGCGCACAAGCCACAGTTAGCGTGATCTAATTATTTTTGCTTAACTTAATTTCGCTTAGACAATTTCAAATAAAATCAATTAAATGCTTGATTAGATATTCTTTTATCGGCTTAGATTACATTTAGGTCCAGCCCCGTGTCACATGACAGGTTTGGAGCCATGAAACACAAAGTTGAACTCATAGTGAGGGCGATCAAAATCACATCAATATGGTCAACTGTTTCTGTGGGCACACTTTCTGAGATGATGCAACCATAGCAAGACATCAGATCCACTGTGTATCGGCACGCAAGCGAATTCTTGAGCTGTTCGAGAAACAAGAAGAGGTGGCAAAGCGTAGGAAGGCAGAGTTGAATACAGATCAGGTGCTGGGCGCAGCCGAGGTATGTCGTTGATTGTGGGTACTGTGTTCAAGTTCTAACATATATACAAGCTGGTCAGCATCACTCAGGATGTTGAGGACCCAGACAATCATTCCCTTTCCCAAGTACCTGGGCCCTCTCACCATTGACAAGAGATGGCACCAACATGCTCTGGCCGTCGCAGATTTCTTCCAGACCACTATCAAGATTTCGTACCGTCAGCTCGCACTGTTATTCCTCATGTCCCTGACTCTTTGTCATCACCATCTTTGCATTCTTCTGTTTCAAGTACCCCAGAGCCTGTGTTCTTTACTACTGAATGCGATGGATTTGGCTTATTCCGTGAGTACAAAACCTATCCAACAACAGACCCAGAAGCAGACCAAGGCCTGGATGACTTATATGATGCTTCTGGTGCACTATTGTGGTCTGGACATCACGCGTTATCACGATCACCTGGGAGTGACAGCACTATCATGCAGGACATAAATCCCTACCATCCATTCTCCAATGTGACCACTTTCCGACTCTTGAACTGGTTCTACAGTGGCTCAAATCAAAAGTCCGTTGCTGAGCTCGATCACCTTGTCCACAAAGTTATGCTGCAAGATGACTTTGATGTAGATGACATCAGAGAGTTCAGCGCTGCTCAAGAACTTAGCCGCATTGATGTCCCAGATGAACAGGCCAGGTTCTCAACCGAAACAGGATGGACAGAATCTTCTGTCCAGATTCTGCTGCCCCTCAATGGACAGATGATGACTGAAACGACGGCACCAACTTTCGAGGTATCTGGTGTTTGGCACCGCAATCTTCTGGAGGTCGTTCAAGCAGCCTTTCATGACTAGGGTTCGACATGGGTGCGGGTAAACCCGCAGTGTTACGGGTACGGGTTGCTCGGGTACGGGTACGGGTTCGGAATTCCAGACCCGAGGCCATACTGTGACTGTCACGGGTTTTCACGGGTTATACAATCGGATCAGACGAAGCCGAATCAGAGTAAGTTCAACTTAATATTTTCGATTTTCGCACTACACCACAACGATGCAACAACAACATAACGATGCAACGACAACACGACAACACGACAGCGACTCGACACAACAATGACCTGACGACCTGACAACAACCTGATGACTCGACCTGACAACAGATGGTGCAACGACGACTCCAGCGTGATGATTCGACGACGTGACAATGACTCGACCCGACGATTCGACGACCCAACAATGACTCAATCCAATGACGACTCAATCCAATGACGATTCCATTCGACGATTCGACGATGCAACGACGACAACTCCAACGCGACGATTTGATGACACGACAGCAACAACTCTGGTGCGACGATTTGACGACCCGACGGCAACTCGACCCGATGATTCGACAACGCGACAACGATGACTCGACCCGACAATTCAACGACACGACAACGACAACTCCGGCGCAACGATTCAACAACCCGACAACGACAACTTTGGTGCGACAACGACTCTGGTGCAACGACGACACAATGCTACGGTGCTACGACCACGACGCCACGACGGTGCCACGCCTGCGACGGTGCTACGGTGCTACGACCACGACGCCACGATGGTGCTACCGTGCCACGCCCGCGACGGCACTACTGTGCTACGACCACGACGCCATGATGGTGCCACACCTGCGACGGTGCTACGACCATGACGGCGCGACGCTGCAATGACTCCTCTGGCGTGTTTTCTATTTTACTATAGTAGTATATACCATGTTTTGTATTGACTTGCTGATAAAGTGCAGCGAGTAAAGGTTNNNATTTATTTTTGCTAGTCGGCCAGCGTCTCTTACATAATAATATAGCTTCCTTGAAATTGTCGAGTCTTCGCTGGGTACAGTATGCGTTAGATTATTGGCCTAGGCCAAGCCGACTCCTTGGTTTGAAAAAATTGAGCCCCTTTGGCATCTGAAATCTCAGATTTAAGTCAAGAAACGAAACATGTTTCTCTGATATGGTGAATCGCATATCAGTGAACGTTACTAGTAGGACGTCGGAGGATCGAGCATTGGCACGATAGGAGGGAGTCTTATGATGCCCTTTCGAGCTCGAAATTAGTTATTGGTAGCCTCGTGCTAAATTAATAATCCCCATACGGCCATGGCACCTCTGAACTCCGACTGCTGCGTCGCTGATGGAACCCCTCTCCTTGCACCAACTTGATATTTCAATGTCGATACAGAATTTCCGAGTTCTGATGAGTTGCAGATATGACTTGATCAAAGTATTCACCAACGACAGGATACTTCATGTCATTGTCCCCTGAAATCCAAGAGTCAGTTAGACATCATACAAAGGCGACAGCGATTCATCAAACCTGATGGATTGGGTTCATTTTGTGCCGTGTTCCATGAGCGCTTGTACAACATTTCGGTACCCCTTTCCTGCCGCTAGCTGCAACGGAGTCTGACCATCGTCGTTTGAACAATGTGACTTTGCGCCCCGTGCAAGGAGTAATTCAACAATCTCGAGGCATCCACTAAAAGCTGAGGTATGTAAGGGTGTCCAATTGTCTTGATGCCTGACGTTCACGTCCGCGCCGCCGTCAACCAACAACTGGACGACAGGGAAATGTCCAAATCTGGATGCACAGTGTAACGGGGTCCATCCCCAGCTGTCCCGTGAATTCACCTCCGCGCCGCGCTCAATAAGCAAGTGCACAATATCAACGTGTCCTTCCTCTGCTGCAACGAACAGTGGCGTTCTCTGAGCCACATCCCTCGTGTTTACATCTGCCCCCCGATTGAGGAACGACCGAACGATCCCGAGTTTCCCTTCTTCCGCAGCAGTGTGTAGTGGCGTCTGTTCCACGCCGTCATTCGCATCTTCATCAGCATCATGCAGCGCTATATCCAATGTAGTTGACCGCGTTTTGTTTCGAACATTCTCATCTCTCTGGTACTCGGTGAGGAAGCTTGCAACCTCCGCTTTGCTATTCTCTGATGCCAAATCTCTGGCAGTTTTATTTACCCGATTTCGCACCTCGGGATTTGCACCGCGGCGAAGCAACAGCTTCACAATCTTCAGGTGACCATTCCACGACGCCGTGTGTAACGGAGTCCAGCCCTTCTCGTCGGTGGCATGTAGATTGGCTCCTGACTCGAGTAGGAAGCGCACCATCTTGACTACCCCACTTCCAGCTGCCTTGTCAAGTGGTGTTTCTTCCAGATTGTTGCAAGAATGGACACTCGCTCCACGGTCAATCAGTAACCGTGCGACGTTGATGTGGCCGTTGATGGATGCTAAATGCAACGGAGTCCAGAGGTTCTGTTGCCGTACGTCTACTTCTACACCGCAGTCCAGCAACAGTCGCACGACGTCGACATGCCCATTATTTGCTGCGAAGTGCAACGGAATGTAGTTCTGGTTGTCCCGGGAATGGATGTCTGCACCTTGCTCGATTAGTAAGCACGAAATCTCGACTTGACCCTTTCTTGACGCTAACATCAATGGCGTCTTCTGGGTGCCGTTCCGCACATCGACAACTGCACCAGAATGAAGCAACAATCCCACGACATTGAGATGTCCATTCTGTGCTGCGATATGCAATGGATTCCAGCCCTGGCTGTCTTTGACGGTGACATCCGCACCATGGTCGATAAGAAATCGCACCATGTCAAGTTTCCCGTTATTGGATGCCAGGTCTAATGCGGTTTCGTCGTCCCGATTACGAGCGTCGACATTGACACCACACTGAAGTAAGAACTCGGCGATAGGAATGTGACCGCTGTGCGACGCCGAATGGAGCGGAGTCCAGCCTTCGCTATCCAGGCAAAATATATTTGCACCGTGCTCAACTAAAACGCGTGCGATGTCAAGGTTCCCGAAGGCTGAGGCAAAACATAAGGGGGCTTCTTCCTCGTCGTCTCGGCCATTCGCGTCTTCACCTTGCTCGAGCAGAAATCGTAAAACGTCCACATGCCCATTACACGACGCTGAGGTGAGTGGAGTCCGCATTCTCTTGTTATATACGCAGATAGCTGCACCAGAATGGAATAATAGCTGTACGATATCGAGATATCCCTTGATAGATGCATCGTGCAATGGACTGACACCTTTTTTGTTTCGAGAGTCCACAGTTGCGCCGCGCTGGAGGAGCAGACGGACAACCTCGAGTTGTTGTCGTCTCGAGGCCAAATGAAGCGGAGTGTCACCTTCGGAGGTTTTGGTGTTAACATCTGCATTATTCTCTAAAAGGAATTGAACGATATCGATTTTCCCCCATCGTGATGCATGATGTAAAGGTGTCCAATCTTCGTCGTCTCGGGTATCCACTGCGGCACCGTGCAATAGTAGCATCATCGCAACCTTCAGTTTCCCTGTGAATACTGCGGCATGCAGTGGGCTGACGCGCCATCCACCTCTCGCGTTTACATCCAATGGACGAGCAAGGACAATGTGTTTTGCAAGGTCATGGAGCCCGCATAATGTCGCATAGTATAATGGCACTGCTCTTGGGCCAGTCGGGTTCACAGTAGACATGGGTTCCACCCAGTGACGATCCATATCGTACAACCAGAGCCACGCCGCAAAATGGGGTTTGTCCGGGGCGAAAAGGCGCTCCATTGCCTCTCCTATGTGTGATGATACATCTTCGAATTTAGCATGATCCACCCAATGTCGGGCAGCATATTGTGCCAATGGTATATTTCCGATGGTAGTTTTGTCAACGCGATTGTCAAGCTTGAGCAGGATGCACAGGCAAGCTTTCGCAAGAGTCGTATGAGATGGTCCGGGGAGAATGTGGTAATGGGACAGGTCATCCCCCAACGCGGCAAGGTGGTCTGAGGTCAAGAATTCTTGGACCGAAAAATGTGAAAATTGAACAACTTGAGAGCCATCCACATTGACCACCGATATCAAGCTCGATCCAACGGAGAGCACCGCCTCCTCTGAATCGTCGCATAGCCGCCAACCCATATC
>QLPC01009682.1:0-11222 GCA_003314055.1 Lactifluus hygrophoroides | reverse complement strand
GGCGACCCACCCTGTTGATACACGCACATCTGCATCGCTCAACGACAACAGGTCGTGAAGACGGTTGGCGCCACCGTCGGCACAACAATGCCAGCTCGACGCGTGCCAGAGACGGCGCAGGAGGCGCTTGGAAAATGGCTGGTTGAGTATGATGAGGGCTGTCTTGGATCGTGACTCCTCCTGGTCTTTGTCATGTGAAAGAGAGGCGGACTGGAGAAATGGAAGGGACCAGTGGTGGACAAGGGACTCGGACGACTCGGTGGAGGCCATCAACGTGTTGTCAGTGCTGGACCGTCTGGACGCGCGACAGTTACAGTGCTATCGATGACTTATACAATGTGGTCGCCAACGATGTACCTCGCAAACGTCCGTTCCGAAGAAAGAGCGGGACATCTTTTGCGCAAAGGAGGGAGGGCCCGTATTTCCTAACTTGCACTCAAGCTATATACTCGTAACTTACGCACGACCGAGTTGTACCTACTATACTTAAAAGAGAATAATCAAGTGCTAGTGTTCCCGCGCCTTTTACTGGTACCAGTAATATTCATAGGTCTATTGGGAGGCCGGTAGCGAAGATCTAAGCAAAGCTAATAATCAAGAGCACAGTAAATTAACAACAATATGCAATGCGTCCACTGGCAAGAAGCCCTTAATAACCAAGTCAAGCATCAACTCTGGTTCTTTCTCCACGATGAAAAGCTGAGCGCGCCTATAACGCCGACAACAAGCAAGGCTGTCCCAGCACCTACTAGACCCGGGACGTACAGGTACCATGCACCATCATCCAAGTCGTCCGTCCGGCGCGCCCTATGTGGAATCTCAACTACCTCTTTGTTATGTGTCGCCTCCCTCTGTGCCTGCCTACGGTGAGGTTGATTGCCTTCTGATGACGCACGCAAGTCAACAGAGGGCATTCGTAACCCTAGTTCCGTTGCCTCGTCATCAGGTGATTCATCATCTTCTGCGGGGAGAGGCGGAACTTCAAGGGTTGGACAGAGCACTTGAGCACGCTCGAAGTAGCGGCGAGCGGCTTCTCGATCGCGCTTCCATGCAGCTGTGCTTCCACCTTCAGAAGAATCTGGAAGGAACTGCGACTGCGATGGGAGGCGAATGGAAGACAACGGTGAGTATGAGCTGGTGAGAAGCATAGAAGCTGCGCCTTCTAAGTGGAGAAGGCCCGCTTCTAAATAGAGTTGGGCAAGGCCTGGAGGCCCGCCTATTGTCTGTATATAATAGGTTGTCTGTCCCCCTTCCGCATCTTCGTCGGATAGCGCGGTAAGGGATTCGGGTAGAGGACGGAGAGGAACGTAATGGTTGACAAGCCGCATGGTGGCAGACGGGAGGTGTGCCTGGAGCCAAGCCCGCCTGCAACGGAAGGTCAGACAATCCACAGCGCAGCCAAGGAGAGAATACTTGCGAAAAGTATTCGAAAGCCCTATCATAGTCTTTTCTGATGTCAAACAACTCTAATGCCGTCAAGGTAAGGCTCGTCGGGTCCATATTGAAGGGTGATTCTGCCTCCGGCGACAATCCCGCGGGACTAGGAGGACATGGTGATAGTGAATTTGATACAGGCCCGACGATAAGGGATGGCCAGATGATTGAGTCAGACTTTTCCAAGTGTAAAGTCAATAGCCGCCCTGGCCCCGACGCGTGCAGTGACTCGACGGACGATAATGGTGAGGCTATGCTGCGTGCAAAATGCAGCGGTGAGCCTGTGCGTGGCAACTGATGCTGTTTGCGACGTCGGGAGCGAGTAATAGTGGAAAAGCCGGTGCGTTCATCTGCAGAGGATACAGGTGACGACATGCCGGGTGATGGAACAAAGAAGTCTTCCGTGTCGGAGGTGGGTCCACTTGCAAGGGACGCGGCGAAACTACTGGATATCTCTGGCTCAGATATCAACGCATATGAGGACCTGGTTGAAGTTGAAGATGTCGTAGATGTAGTGCGGTCACGGAGTGAAAGTCCGGAACCAGTTGGCTCGAGTTGCCACATGGAGCCCGCTTTGTCGACGTTACCATAAAGGCGACCCTTTGAATGGATATCGATGGATTCTTCGATAAGAGGAGGCAAATATGAAGTGAACACACCTTGATTAACGGAGGCTGGCCACGGATCCCAGCTACAAGGATATCCTGCTCTATAACCACCTGTCGACAAGGATGTCAAAACTAGCCCATCCCTTTTGGTGAAAATGTGCTAACATGGAGGACATCCTCTTTGGTATTATGAGGGACGATGAGAAGGACGGTAGCCTGATGTTGGATACCCGTCAAGGAGGTCAGGTGGGTTTAAGAGTGGAAGAACCATACCTGGTCATGAGACTAAATATTCGTCGAGATGGTGAGTAAATGACGACATTTGGCTCGTTCGGGGTACTCAACTTGATGCCAGGAGTAAGTAGAGCTTTGATATTCAGACGGCCTACTCATATCTACGGAGAGACAGTTGTAAAGGTGCGAGTTGTGGGCAACCCTTTGCTTTGGGGTGTCTGTATTAGGAGTTATGTAATAAGACACGCGTCACTTGCACTTACAACGCGACGCGATCATTGGCACACCGACGACATCGACGGTATTTAAAGTGCCTCCCAATTGCAAAGCTGGTTTTCGCTATGACAGGAAAAGTCTGATAATTCATCAATGCCCCAGAGCTAACAGCTGCCATTTCAACTCGGTCGACTTCTAGCGACTCGTAAGCGAACGAGCTAACGCTGCACGCCTATTTTTGTCAGGAATGTGTGACGTGCTCCGTTCGCTAGTACGCATACATAACATCTCGTTCCCTGAATGCCGCCAGTTGCTGGTCATTGTTCGTTTCCCGCTTCCGGAGTGTCTGCACATGCCCTCCTCTGCGAACAACACCATCCTTTATCAATCCATTCGTTCAACCCCACCAAGACGACCAAGCGCGGGCGTTTCTCGTTGCGACTCCCTACCCTTACCGCCTCTTTCAAGAGAACAATCCGGGTCCTCTACCTTCTCTTTCACTTCGACGCATCACCAGGGAGTGGCAGGAAACACGTCGTTTCTTTGGCCGTGGCATAAACCGGTCGCCGATTTTGATGATCGAGAGAAGATGGCACTCGTTCCAGGAGAAAAGCATGACCCGCTGAAGGTATCTATGAAGCCCTGGGAAGGGTGGCGGATAGTGGTTTTCGGTTCTTGTGCGGTGGTCGCAATTTCTGTTACATGCAAGTTCTAACACTCGACAGGGTTCAACATATTCCTCCTCTTCCTCCCTGCTTCAGTGAGTAGTGAATGTCCACATAGGATCAGACTCTTCATGAATTGTTTTGTAGTGGATCGTCGATTCTCTTTCGGAGAAGTCTCACACGGTGGTCTTCACATGTGCGTGTGCATCTCATTCATTTTTGCATTATACTCACTGACCCCATGCAACGCCTAGCCTGTATCCTGTCTATGATCCCGCTTGCTAGGGTACGTACTTCGATGTAGTCCGCGGCTGACTGCCCACTTGCTGGTACCTCTAGCTGCATGACCTCGCTATTCGGGAATTGGCCATACGCTTGGGAGGCTCCAGGACAGGCCTTCTGAATGCCAGCTTGGTCCGTTTCCTCTTATAATTGTCCCGTAAGAGTGGCTAATCCATTTTCCCAGAGTAACGTGTGAGTATCCTCTTCTACTCCAAGTCCCGTCTCTGATCGGTCCAACTATCTGCTGAGAAGGGTGGAATTGGTGGTGGCTGTAAGTGGCAGTACTATCGACTGTTCGGGTGTTACCGCCAACACAACTAACTCTGTACCAGACCACAGCCCTTCGCAAGTGTCAGCTTAGAGTAGTTCAATCGTCGCGTAAGCACAAGATATTAGGGAATTACATATTCAGTGTCATCTAACTTTCTGTAGTGATCGGTTCTATGCTTAGCAAACTGCGTGGGTAGTGGGTCTTTTCTCCCCTGTGCTGATTCTAACGAACACAGTCTTGGTTTTGGGTATGTGCTTCTTTGCGGGTGGATTGCGATTTGCGGAGCAAGGTTTCGATGCCAGTAAGAAACCTGACCTGTTGGACCTTGGAGGACTTGGCTAATTCTTGTTACCACCCATCATCTAGCTGCGACGCAAATTCATTCCTCACTTTTGAATGTCAGCGTCGGGGCTGTTCTCATGCCCGCGGCGTACCATTACGCTTTGAGCTGGCGAACGGACACAACATCGACAGATCAAAAATCCGCTATTTTGAAGATGAGCCATGGTGTATGTATTCCGCGCAAAGAGGAGATTACAATAAGTCTAACATTATCCTACAGGTTTCGGTCGTCCTTGTCACAGGTGCAGCGTCTCTCCATGAAACGGAGTTCATTCTAATACCGTTGCACACAGTATACTGTGCTTACCTTCTCTTCCAATTCTGGTCACACACGTATCTCTTCGACGAATCAAGTTTCAAGAGCGATCGGCTCACTGCCAAGCGGACACGCTTTCGCTACAAGCAGCGTCATGGACCTAGTGCACAACAAAGAAGTCGGGAGAGCAGCACCGAATCGAATCCCAGGTCCCACGTTCCTGTTCGTGCCGGTGGTGGCCCTCTGAGTCCAGGGTACAACCGCTCGTTTTCAGACGTATCCCTGCCTCTCACTTGTGGAACCTCGTCTTCTCTTGGTTATGTCTACCCTCGCAGTACCGCAACACCACTTCCTGCACTCGGTTCCACGGTAAAGCTTGTGCGTGACGGACGCTGCACGGTGACCTCACTCCCATCTGGTGAGGAATTGCAATCAACTTCTCACGTCCAAACTGGCGAGGGCTCGATTTTCGAGCCAGTTTCCGACGACGAACGAGCTGGCGTGAGTGGGGAGAGGGGTACCGCACCAGTCAAAGAGAAACCTCAACTGAGCTGGACTTTGACGTTGGCGCTTATCGTCGTGGTCACAATCGTGCGTCCCTTTCTTAGCGGTTGTTTATCCAAATAGTTGATCCACTTCTAGCTCGTTGCAGTCAATGCAGAGTCGCTTGTCGAATCCATGGATAAACTGTCTGGAAAAATAAGCAAAGAGTGGATCGCACTCATCCTACTTCCCATGGTGAGCTGCGTAGCAGGTAGGCATTTAAACCCATGCGCGGAGCTTTTCATTATTGACGGAATTGAAGAATGCGTGACTGCGATCCGTGTCTCGAGGAAAGATCAGCTGAGCTTGAGCATCAGTGTCGCTGTGGGCTCAACAATTGTGAGTGAGCAAACAACGATCGAGAGGAGGCGGGCTGACCACCGGACAAACCAACTCAGCAAACTGCCCTCTTCGTAATTCCGTCAGTGAAATGGTGAATTGAAACGTCTCGATTTTCCTGATACGTCTTCCCTTCATCTAGGTTCATGGTAATCCTAGGTTGGATACTCGACAAACCTCTTCCGCTTCTTTTCGACCCCTTCGAATCAATCGTACGTTTTTTTTGCTGGCTTCCGGTCGTTTACTTTATTCATCGGAGGACATGCATAGGTTTTGTACATATCCGGTAGGCGTTATAACGTATGCATCACGAAGTATTCCTCACAGTGCTGCAGTCCACGTAATGAGCTACATCGTGGCGGACGGCAAATCCAACTGGCTGGAAGGCTTGATTCTTATATGTCTGTTTCTCTTTTGCTAAGTACTCTCATCAGATGCTAATGCAATAGCGCAGGTTTTTATGTTAATATAGCTGTGAGCTTCTGGTTCTATCCAGGCTCCTCTTACTCCAGCACTCTTGAACCTTGCACGGCTGACCTCAGACGGAGCAACCATCATTTTTCCCCTTCTACACTATAGACTTGACTGGACAATTCTTCGTATTGTATGGATTAAATCACATTACATGTTCATCTATGAACCCACTTGTGGCACTCATTAACGTGCGGTGGGACCTTAATTAGACTACTATCCTGGGCCTTGCGTAGATTTTCTCGACACTCGTTGACTTTCCTTCGGTTTGTAGTACACTAGGATACCAGACACTCTAGCACACTGTAATAAATTGTATTGATGGATGGAATGACACAACACCGTCCAAATCCCTTCATAAAGTGCGGCTCAATCGAGGTAATACCTATCACCTGTAGAAAACACATTCAGGCTGAGGCTGCTATAAAGGTTGAAACGTTGAAAGAGGGCAACGTACCAATTTGACCCATCCCAGGTTCGACAACCCATGCCTTGTGCTTCCGCGCGGTGTCAAATCCGTCTTCATCTGAGGACAACGCGTGCCGTTCGGCATTCTCGAGCCAAACTTCACGCAACCCGTCGTCGACGGCCCCAGTGACGATATTCACATCCGGGAACGTGCGGCGCAAATGTGCGATGCCACCGCTGCGAGCGACGAGGAAAGTGACATAGATGATGTGTGCTGGATTCACGCCGTGGTCGAGAAGAACGCGGATCGCCATGAATCCAGCTGCGCCTGTGCCGATCTGCGTTATGGTTCCCGAGAGGTTAGATCATGATTGAGAGGGAGGGGGGAAGAAAGTGCGTGCCTGCGCATCGAGGAGAAAAACCCATGTATTCACCGCGCGATGTCTTTTGCGGATGCAATCGGGAAGTTTGACGTGAAAGAGTAAGGGTTCGCCTGTTTTGGAGTCGGACTGTACGAGCAGAGAGCCTATTGGTACGTCGTTGATGACACGCTGCAAGCCTTGCTCGAGAGGACCACCACTAAATCGTGGTGGTAAGCGCTAGACACTCTAGAAGAGAACATGATGCCTCACGAACGAAGGATAGTCACACCACATAGGCTCTATTCACGCCAAAGGTGGTCAGATCACGAGATACGGATATGAGAAACGTATATAGCACCTCCACATTGATGGCTTTACCACTAGTTTGCACGCCGACGGGGGTCTCAAGTGTTACCTCTCGGTAAGGAAGCTTCTCCATGGCCCTCTCAACTAAGAGAGTTGCCAAACGATCCGTAAAGAATATGAAATCTTGTCGGGATGACGTC
Source organism: Lactifluus hygrophoroides (assembly GCA_003314055.1). NCBI lineage: Eukaryota > Fungi > Basidiomycota > Agaricomycetes > Russulales > Russulaceae > Lactifluus > Lactifluus hygrophoroides. The sequence continues at coordinate 4,285 of QLPC01009682.1, read as the reverse complement.
CGATCGCGCAAGACCGTGTAAATACCCTGCGTATTGTGAACACAAGTTCACTTTTGATCAACATAACCACTACCTTAAGCTGTGGTGTCTGTTCCAAGACTGTCAGCCCCAGTTCTTCGATGCTCAGTTCCCGAGCAGGACCCCGGGATAGGGAGCGCGAAAGGGAGGCAGCCATTTTCCGGCGGAAATGACGCGAGCGCCGTTCGAGTTGCGTTTGTATGTGCGTGCAGATTAACTCAATAGCTACGGAATTATCTTTTCCGGGTACAATCTGCACTGATTAGCTGCATATGTTGTTCTACGAGGTACAAATACGCACGATATCGGCATGTCGAGAACTCGGAAGAACGAAATTGTCATAGGATGGCTTGACGTAGCGAAGGTACCTTGGAACGTGATTCACAATTTTACTGTGCCGCTACAAGGAGACATACTGCTCCAATATGCCATCAACAGTGCGCCCACGTTCCTTTGTATCACGTGCGATGCGGCGCGCAAGCATGAGATCAGAATCTGCTTGTACGAATATCTGAGACACAGTTAGGCCCTAGAAAACAAAATTTCACGAGCGATTACCTTGAGGTCATATAACTTTCGCATTTCAGGATCATGAAGAGTGAGTATGCCCTCCGCTGGAGACATTGTACAGCATAGATTGATCATGTAGGATAAGACCACATACCTATGATGATAGTTGCTCCGTACAAATACTTGGTCTCCTCCAAGCGTTGGTGTTCTTTGAATGAATAAACTGGTATATTCGTCTGCCGAAGATTCTTGAGGTCGGAAAGGCACTATAGCAAAGAGGTTGGAACGCCTGATGATCAGTGGCTTGATCTTAGCCAGAAATACGGTAGAACTGACGGCTGCAAATGAATCCATGTCTATAGAGTCGGGGTGATCAAGGTCTAACCGGGAAGCAAATGCGAGGGCAAGTTCCTCTGGTGTATGCTTCTTATAGAAGCCATCCTGCAGGTCGCAGAAGATGATCCATGGCGAGCGGGGAGACCAGTAGTCAAATTATTACCTGTGACATGATAACAACAGTGGGTATGAAGCCGAGTGCGCGCACGATCTGACGCGCGACATGGGTCTACACAAGGCATATAAGGTCCAGGAGGACGCGTTGTGGGAGTCTGCCGACCTTTCCGCTGGAAGATCCGCCTGTAAAAGGTCATGTGAGGTCTGACTGACTGCGATCTCGAAGAAAGTTTATCTGCACACCAGCTATCGCAATGACAAAGGCTGGCAAAACTGACTGGCCGTCTTCTCCGTACCTACGCGAAACCGCTCAGGCTTTCTCCATACACCAAAGGAAAGATGAACCAAGCCAATACCATGGAGGTCTTCCATGAGATTTCAAGATGGTATTAGTCTGAACTTTGGTGCCGATAAGGGGTGAAGATTTCAGGTTAGGAAGTGGAGTAGAAAGTGGAGAGACAACGGTGCTTGATGCGTCAGTATTGACCGACTCGCTACGGCCGCGAACACGAGCGTCAAGATAGTCGGTCATAGCGTCCAAATCCAAAATCGTCGTAGACTGGTATCAGAGTGGCGCTAGCCAGAGCCACGGAGATAAATCGTCGTATTACCGTGCTTGTCCCACACCGATAATGGCAGGCGCGGACCACTTCCCGTGACCATACGCGTCTGGCTTGTCCCGTCCGGAGTCAGTCGCGCCGCCTCAGGTCAGCCAGCGTATAATATTAAACTACGCGACACCCATGACTTCTCCTACGGATCGCGCTGAACAACCCCGCCTTATCTCTTTGGTATTCCAGTCAAGGAAGGCCCTCGAACAGGGAGAGGCACTCTGTTCCCGTGCCAACGCAACATCAACCTCTTCGGCGAGGGAAGCCACAGATGTCCTGGCTCTCAACGCCAAGATTCAGTGGATTAGCCATGCGGTTATTGAACAGCTCAAGGCGTGTCCCACTAGTAGATTTGTGTGCACTCATAGCTCACATATATACAGCTCGCAGCCGCGGTGGCAAAGCTAATCGAGGAACGGCGCGCCAGGCTCGAGAAGCAGACCCAGGTATGTATTCCTTAACCCCAATCACATGCCTCTCATCATATGTGCCTAGGCTTGGGACGCCTCTCGATCCCGAAATACTGATATGCTTGACGCCGTCCTGGAGTCGCTGAGCACACGCGTTGTCCCACCTGACTTCCACGAGAATGCATCTGGCTCGTCGATATTCCTCGACCCGCCCTCGGAGCCTGAGACTGAAGAACCCCATGATACCACAGCACCTGATCATAGTCCTACCCTCACTGTCCGTCGTAACAACGGAAATACTATCAGTACGTCTAAGAAATCAAGGAAGCTAAAAGAAGATAGGGGCCGTTGGAAGACTTTACGTGACTTCGTGGATGAGCGTGCAATCGAGGATGCTCTTGAGACAATAGAATCCGAGCGGAACCGACTAGAAGTGAGTCGGCAGCCCTCAGCCTGAACTGCGCCAACTCTACTGATCATGTCACTGCAGGATAGTCTCGCGGTGACGGCCAGTTACACCGCAACATTACAAGATACTCTACGGGCCGTTCGTGAAGCTTTGCCACCTGATAAACCAGCTGTGGATGTCTGGAAGATACTATCCACTCAGGAACACTGGACTACGGAAATGGCCCACCAACTGGAGAGTCTGGCGGAACATTTTGAGAAGATGGAGGTTGCTTTGAAGGATAGTGAAGCTGGTGAGACGTTTAGCGAAGGTGATATCCATGGTGTGTAATCTGGTACCTATCATGTCTGCGCTATGATTCAAGCATATTTCAAGAGATGATGCGTGATGCCGAAGAGCTTCCCGTTATCCTTTCCGAGCTGGAAGATGCTTGGGCAGTCGTGGAACGATGCCTGTGTGTTCTCGTTTTCCTCCTTATGGGGCCTTACCTAGCCCTGACCGAATTCGAAGTGAAGAGCTCCTGTCGGCAAAGCGAATAGCTCAGCAAAATCTGCAAACGCATCGTAGTACTCTCGAGGATCTAGAGGAGCTGGGCGATATTATGGACCAGATGCTGCAGCGGCAAGATGAAATAGAGGTTCGTCATTTGTGTCCTCTATGTATCCGTCATTCTGAAGGGTGCACTCCCTTTAGGCAGACTGTAACAGCCGCCTTGACGGCCTCAACGAGAATCTTGTCGTCATTGAAGACCTCATACGACAGTTCAACGCCTATCAATTGTCTTACAGCAAGTTACTCGTGGAGATCGCCCGGCGGGGGCAGTATATAGAATCAGCTGAAAATATCGTACGCGGAATGATGGTACAATTGGAAGCCATGTCAGAGGGTGCGTTTCCCCCCATCATCTCACGTTTATTTCCAGCTTAGTACTACGTCCCAGAGGAACGAGTAGTCCGTGAATCATTCAACGCGGAGCACGGCGCGCATTTGCCCTCTGATCTTTGCCTTTATATTGAGAATCCACCTACGAGGTGGCAAGTCGTACCATTCGGTGGAGACACGGTGGAGTCGCTTCCGGTCGTCGGCAATGACCTGCTTCTGGAGGTAGAACCGAACCTCGTAGTTCGTGTCTGATGCGATATAGCTCACCATGTCTCTTCATAGGCTAGGGAAGCAATTGCTCGGGAAGGGGGGTCTGCACCAGGAACCGAAAGCCTCTGAACATTTTCCAGTGATCCCGGAAAGGCGATTTCTATAAGTTTAACATGGAATTGGCAGCCTCACTGCTGTGATGTCATGCTGTATGCACATAGAATCTCGATTACATTACAGCTCAGTCTCGAGTTTTCACGCTCGAGCGCTATCGTAGCTACATACAACTTAGATTACGCTGACGAAATACGATACCATTCAAATATGCGGCCCGGATGGCCCGGATCAATAGACCTAAACAAATGCTACACTGAGCTGCGACTCCGATGATGTACGAAATAGTCTAGACGAAGATGTCACTTCTTGCACCCATCATTTGCGATAACGGAACTGGATATTCAAAAGTCGGGTACGCACGATCCAGATGCATAAAGTCTCATCGAAACTGGCCCTGACATTACGATCCTTCTCCCGGCGCGTCTAGCTTTGCAGGGAATTCAGATCCTTCCTTGTCAGTCCCGTGTCTCAAATCCTGGGATCTTTTGTCAATATTTTAAACATTTCTGACGCAAATTACCAGCGTTTTCCCAACTGCCATCGCGACCCGCGGATCGTCCGCTCAGTCTAGCAGATCAGGGCCCGCAGTACCAGCAAAGCCTGGCCACCTCGCCTCGAAGCGCGGGGTCGAGGATCTCGACTTCTTCATTGGCGACGAGGCGCTT
>QLPC01009546.1:0-13573 GCA_003314055.1 Lactifluus hygrophoroides | reverse complement strand
AGACAAGAAATTCATTGAGAGCTTTTCGCTCGTCATTCTCGGCACCATTCTCGACTGTCTCAAGCGCCTCGGTCAGCTAAAGGAAGCCGCAGTCAGTAACGCGTGATTGTAGGACATGAGGGCCCATGGATCCCAAAATTGGTGGTGATGTGATTGTGATTTACGAATGTATGGACACAAAGTCAGTTGGTTTTGCTGGCAGCAACTGAGTTGTAGTAGAAGTCTTTTTTTGTACGTCAGGGAACGAGATACTCCATCCTATCCGGGACCATGAGCAGTCTGCAAACGACGACGAAGCAACCAGCTGGGAAATAGGAGCGTCATCGAACACTGAGCAGCGTGCGTTGATGACTGAACAAGCCACGTTTATTGCACGTTGCTCAAAATCCTCCATCAATCTCTGTTTAATAAAGAGGAGCAGCAGTGACAGTAGCTGTTTAAAAAACATCTCGTCAATGTCACATGACACCGTCACCACCTGCAAGTCGAGCCTGAGAACCTGATTGCTGAAATTATAAATTTAAAGCAAGTTACAGTACAGTTCCTGATGCTGCCGACTCGGAGACGAGGCTGAGGTCAACAATTATTCTGCCTTTGGCGCAGCTGACACGGTAATCGCCGACTGTCCGACCTTAATTACACCCACCCATGCACCACTCGTATGAGCATCTCTAGACTCCCCCAAACACTCATTCAGAGTCATCAATACATTCTTGAAGTCTCTCAAATCACATTCACGTGCCCTCAATGCCCTCTTCACTCAACACGTCACAGAACTAGCCCTACTCGAACGTATCTACTACAACAACAATCAGCACCGCCCCGCGCTCCCCTGGCTGCGCATCGTCGAAGCGCGGCGTTATTCCCGCCGTATTAGGTCGCTCGACGTGCCTTTGCTCGTGGATGGCCTGAGGAGGTCATTTTATGGCGATACGACCGACACAAAGTAAGAGAATTTATCGCTGGTTGTGCTGTAAGTTGGTAACAACTTGACCTTTGAAGCTCGAAGCTACAAAAGGGGCCATGGATCCACTACCCGGCTGCAGCTCATCTCAAATCATTTCTTGCGCGTCTGCGCACCTGTACACTGCTTCTCGATAAGGTACGCCGTGCTTTCAAGTTACATATCAACCTCCACAAAGGCTGAATATGCGCTGAATTGTGGTCCATCCGCAGACATGCATCCGTATGCGCGGAATTTACTAGTACGCGTCAGCCTTTTCAGAGGGACCACTCATGTGTAGACCGTGATTCACAGCATGCTCACGCACGCAATGCGAAGTGGCGCATTTCTGCATCTCGTCGTTACGCTGACCGCACTCGTCGCCCGCCTGGCCCATCTCTCATCGTCCCTCCTCCGCGTACTATCTACCCTACATGCCGAGTGTCTGGATCTACTCTATAATCTCTGTGTAGTAGGAGAAGAAGGAACAGGAAGTGGTGGCTTTGTGAATGCCGTGCTGAGGCACGAGGCCCGTGGAGTCGCTCCTGCTATTCAGTTCCTCATAGAATGACGATGGCATGTAGGATCTCATGGGCGAGGTGGACGCGAAACTAGTCAGGTAAGAGCTTACGCCCCGGCGAAGTGTAATCGATATTGAGTACTTGTCCTGCAGTAACTCGAGTTGGATAGCAAGCAACGTTCCATCAATTATGTATGGCCAGCGCGGAGTTGTGCATTGCGTCATCGAGGTTAGTGCCGCGCCCTACTGCACATGACGCTTCGCTTTTTCCAATTTCTATCTTGCTCAGATCTCGTCACACGGCACCATGGACAGCCATTCCGGTATTGACGGTGGTGCATGGAATATGCCTCATGTGGGTAATTTTTACTTGCCACATGTCGACAATGACACCCATTTCTCTGTAGGATTCAGGTCCTCGCGGGACTCACAGACAGCAATCACAGAGTGCTCATCCCTGGTTTCCGTCAGCTTTAAACCCCATCGCACCCGTTCGTGCTACTGATAAATCACCCGGCACCCACAGATGACATAGTGAGACTACAGGACGCTGAAGAAACAGGGCTGTTCCGCCTGCTGGAAGAAGTTACTCCGCGTTCGGCAGCGTCGCTCAACGCACGCTGGCGCGAACCCGCACTGACAATTCACGGCATACGCGGATCCGGCCCTCATAGTGCGTTGGTCGCATTTTACTATCCATTCTCACTTCATGGTCGAAATGATGATGGCGACTAGACCCGACTGTCATACTAGCGTCTGTTAGTGCTTAAGTTGTCATTGCGAATCGTGCCTGACCAACTCCTCGACGCGCGACGCGGTTTGCGTGTCATTCGTTCAGCACATACGCGCGTCATTCGTTGCATTACACTCTACTATCACAATCAAGGTATACTAATGCCCTCCCTGTCATTAGGAAAATACACCCTTAAATGCAGTAAGAAAACAAAATAAATTGCATAGAATGGAGTGAATGCTCTGAACAATACTGTACTACAGGTGTACCTCGAAATTTGTGCTCAATCATTTTATAAATAATTTATTGTATGTTATCGTTAAGTATGGTCAATTCAACGGGTAACGAGCAACGGTGTTACTGTATGCGGGATTGGCCGTGCAAGGTTGGGTGTGTGGGGTCGGGTGTATGGTTGCCTGAAAGTTCTCACATGACTCACATTTCTGCAAGAGACAAGAATCAATGAGGACATCCTCAAAACCTTTTGATAATCAAATGAACAACCCCGAACGGGTTAATTTCTAGTTTGCCATGATGTGCGCCCTATATCCTCTTTTTGGAGGAGTGCCAAAAAATGAAGCTATGACGCCAATGGTGGATGAAAAGGCCAGTAGGGTGACATGGGAAGTGGTGGAGAGAAGCAAGCTCGAAGAAGAAATTAGGCCCGCCACTGGATGTGGAGAACCCCTTCAGGTAGATATCGCCCCTAGTTCGATAACAAAAGTTAGAGGGACAGGTGGACAAGCTCATATTCCCCGACTCATCGCGTGAACAGATAGGGGCGAGCGTAAGCCAAACCGAGCCAAGTAGTTAATTTCCGCTTACGGTTAGTCCAAGTACTTGGCCTGGTGGGGAAGCGCCAGGGCAGCATCCGCAATTTTTTTGACGTTGGAATGTCCCGGGACAGTCACACTTGCTCCAACTCGGAGCAGTTCCCTGCACTTGCACGGCGAGTGCCATTGGCAGATCTCTGTAACCTAGGGCACCTTGGGCACTTTTTTGACTTTCATTCCTCCCTCATCTAAAATACGTGCAAGCCGAGGGAATTGAAGCATAATGCTACGCTGTACAATATCACTGCGAACGGTTATGTGGAATGTGGGGCCATCATGAAACCTAATAACAATTACCCATTGACCATTTCAACTTGCACAGGAAAGAGGCGTCCTGACCCTTCGAATTCAATTAGACAGACGCCACCTAAGCTGCGCCCTACACCCAATATCCGGGCGCACGAACCACAAGCATTGAAATTTGACCGCACCACGTATTAACAATGCCTGATATGATCGCACGACTTGGTGTGCCACCCGACTCCAGCACGCATCAGCTCAGGAAGTACTCTGTTGTTCCGTTGATTTCTCATTTAACATTTGCATTTCCCTCGTGATCCAATAATTACGGCATTTCGACATCCATCTGTCAGTGGCTTGACGTAAAGAAAAGCTTATATATTACCAGTTTGGTTTCTCGTCATTTTCACACTCCGCTTCGAGATCATTGGCCTTTTTGTCTCACGCCGCATGCGCCGTGAACTTGAACATCTCCACTGCATTCTCTTTACACCTTCTGTAGATGAAAAGACTGAAATTGTCTTGTAAAACACGGGTTTTATTCCAGTTTAACATATGTGTATGTTATCTGATGCATATTTGAATCGAATGAATAGCTTCCTGACAAGTCATTCATGCATTAACAGGTGTCTGTGAAAGGTAGAATTTACCTTCGATCTCAGGAGCGGGCGCTCCGTGATAATGCTGATCAGGCGTGCGATCAGTAGGACGACTTCTGGAAAGGAGACTGATATCTCGGCGTGATACTACTGGTATTGCTGACTGCTGCGCGGTCAAGAAATAAGGACTCTGGAGGGCGTAAACTGTATGAGGTGAGGGGACGGAGTGCCAGGATCACTGAGGAAGTAACGGAGATGGGCCGATTACCGATTGAAATAATCCACTAGATCTAGATGTTCAACGTTCAAGTTGGATTTACTTCAAGTTTCAAGGTTGTCCGTCTTGGCACATGAACGCATACGACTCGGGTGAGCAATTGTACTACTTCAGCTTGACAGGTCCTCCAACTCAATCTTACTTCAGAGGTAGCTGGCGTACCGATGGTCAACTGATCACCAAGCGCCTCGCTCATGGTGATATACAGTGACACACCTACCACTGTCTAGGTGGCCATGTTCCTACGTGCCTATTGCATAGGATTTGGTATGACAGAACTATCGGCGCAATGCCTTTATCGCACGCTATTCTTTCTTTGTGCAATTCGAAATTCTGAATGATACGCGGTTTTCCTTGATTCGAGGCATATTTGATTTGCACTTGGCCGTGTCTTGCAGAAGAAGTGCAATGATTAATCGATTATCACATGAGCCACAGGCCACGCGGTGTCAGTTGACTGGTATCCCTGATCAAGCTCGATCAAGAGCCGATTACCGTTGCGGCTTCTGTCTATGTTTTCGCCAACCCCACGCTATTTTTATCGAGCCCACCAGTTGTTCTGGGCCTTCTGGCTGTATGGCCGCTGCTGCTCTGGTTCTGGACACCAAGCGCTCTGAACAGTAGAGCATTCATAAGGACAGGCATGACTCGGATCACCAAAATGCGAAGGCGTCCAATCTCTTCTCCTCTCATCCGATATCGGTCATGAGTATCCTTGCCGCCGCCGCCCCCCCCAATAATAGTGTAACCCAAACAGCTGCCTACTTGCGTATTACGTCTATAGTTCTGGCCGCTTATGAGTAGGATTCTCGTTGTTTCTCACTGTTTTTACCGGGGCTCATTCGCGCCCAGCTTTGTCCTCACCCTCCCTGCGGAATATCAGTTTTACAAATCCTCCGATCGAAGGAGGTAAGAACCCTGATGCAAACTCGTGAAGATAAAGTCCTGACTAGACCACGTTGGACAGCCCGATGCTGGTGTTATTCGTTCTTCTAAGGCATGTCTCCTAGGAATCTGCCAGTAATCTGAAACACGTGCTCACATCTTCTGTAGATACACGAGCGTAGTCGGGCTCATCACCAATCATGTGGGATTTTTCTACCACGGCTTTTCACTCGAGTCCTGCCAGGATTTCTTCGCCGTTCCTCCTGTATTTAGAGGTACGGCTCGGATGTACTGCTCCCCAAATCCGCTGTCCGGGTACTCAAGATTTTTCAGTACTTCAAGTGGTGTTCTCACAGGCAATCCTAGCTATACGGTAGGATCTGACACATCTGTAACGTACTGCCGTCGGCCTGATATAGGACCCAGGACGTACAGCATTGCCGATCAAAATGTCTGGGTAGGTCGAACACTCGGGGTTACGTATTTCATTGCTTTCCTGGTCCGTTTTCATGCTCCATGAGCTGGATGATCCCGCTTCTGACATATGAGCACAGTTCCAGTGGCTGGGTCTTACGTACCGCCGTACTGGTGAGTTACTGTTACTAAGCCCCTGTCATTACCATCAAAGACTGATATTACAATCTAGCTTCGTTGTCGAAAGTGCGTGAGACATATGCTCTTACTCCGATGGAGTGTATTAAATACTGTGTTGCTACGCTTCTGGTCAGGGAAGGTAGGTTGAATCTTCCACCATTATCTAGTAGCACTTCCTGATAAGAGATTTTTAGCTGCGGCTCTAAAACCCCTTATGATACTCATCCCTTGAGGGGTATCTCTGCATTCTCCTTTTACTTTATAAGTATGGTATATGACTTCCTCGCGCTCTCGATCTCGACATTCTACCTTCTCAAGCTAAGAAGACGTTCAGTGTCTGCGTAAGTCGTGTTCCGTCTGAACAAATGGTACCAGCCCTGACTAGCCCGACTCCTTGTAGTACTTCTGGGCTTGTGAAGATGTAAGTCGCCTTTCGCGTAGTGATAGTCGGAAGGCTTACCCCAGATCAAGATTGCTATATGATGGCTTGATATATTTCGTCGCCGTTACTGGTATTTCCTTTACCTGGCCATTGATTCCTAGCTGACCTCTCTTCATACAGCTATGAACATAATGAACATGGTCTTCTTTCGAAGCCCTCGTCCAATTCAATCAGCCGGGTATCTCTTACTTCTTATTTCTATCACTGTGGGTCTGACTGTTGGCCTTAGTTGGTCACTTGGCGCGACTGTAGTATGGATTATGTGTCAACGTATTATCCTTCATCCGCGCAGTACGTACTCATCTACGATCAGACGAGGGACGTCAGATTATTAATTCGATGGGTTGTCTAGATTCCAGATCCCAACAGACATCTGTCCCCATGCCAACCCCGCCGCCGCCTACGCCATCTACCAATCGCTTCTCTAAACAGACAAGCGTAACACTCGGGAGCAGGGGAGATCAGGGTCATCACATTCGGACAATGAGCTCATTTGACGATCCCATCAAGGGAGATCGCAGTCGGACAGTGTGCTCAGTCGACGATCCCATCAAGGAGGAGCCGAACGATCGTAACCTTCAGGTGCAAATCGAAAGCACAACGGTCGTGGACACCGAAATGGGCCTTCAAGCCTATGTTCCTCCAGTATCTTATTGGGATCCGAACTACGTTCACCCATATGCCATTGCCCGTGGCCAATAAATGTCAATAAGTGAAGGTTTCCGGGTCTGAGGCTGGGCAAGCTGGTTCATGTTTCCTACTAGTGCTCTTTGGCTTCAAGTTGGGGTCAAATGATTATCGATTATCGATTATCATGTACGAGGGCACGTAGCTATGTTGTATTCTGTGTACGTTATATCTATGATCAAATTTCACTGCCATCTCTTTCGCCGCAGGATAGGTGTACAGTATACCGTTCCGTTCTAACGGTTATGCTTCGGGAATGATCGCTTTACTACTCCAATATCCAAGTCTGGCATCACACAGGTACCAACGGCTATAGACACAACACCCAACGAAGTTCAAATTGCCGTTGACACGGTCGCGCCAACTAGCATCTAAACCCGAACATGCCTCAGAGAGCCCCTGTATTGGCGCTTTCTTCTGTCCTCAAAGCATCTTTGTGCGGTCTTTTCAAATCATACATGCATACACTCTAGAACAAGAATTTGTGTTGGTTATTGTGTGTATGTGCGAGCATGGGCATAAGAGGCGTGCAGGTGCATTTGTGTGCAAGGACGCTCAGATGTGCGGCATGTGCCTCAAACCTTCCATATAATATATAGATAAATCGAGATTAGTGGTCGCTCCCTCCTGGAAATTAGTGTATCAACGTGGCGATCGGTTGGCACCGGGCCACAGCTGAAATTCCACACCCACAGTGGATCTACTGTAGTAATCTATCTGGATCTAGAAAACTTGGCTACCTCTAGTGCATTGAGACTCGGCTGCAATCTAGCTTACTAGCCGTACTAGTGGAACTAGCGCCAGTAACGCTAGTGAAATTAAATATAGAAACGGAAGCATTATTGTTACTATTGTACAATAAGTGTCCGAGGCAACGCATGCGAAGGCAAAATGAGTACTCACCCTCAGCTGAGATGTGCGAGCTTTGGGTGTTGCAGCAATGCGTAGCTATTTATTCTGTATAGTATTCTATTGTACGTTCACCTTTTGATCTCTACTTCTTATCTTTGGTTAGGAACGTCGACCCCCCTCAATCGTCCCCTATATCGGGATCTCTGTCCCAATAATTGTTGTAGGAAGCGCTGGTAGACACATGTTAATGAGATTGGAATACGAAGTGAATATGAACACTACTGACCTCAGTCTTTAGGACAGAGAGACTGAGGGACGAAAGGCGAAGGCCATCTTACTTTAAGTGAAATAAGAAAAAGGGCTCTCCGAGGTTGTGCAGAGGATAGATTAAGGGCAACGGAGTCTCGGACTTCCGAGATCCGAGCGGCCCTGCCGGCCCGATTGATAGGCGGGATGTATGGCTGCCTTGTGCCTTCCTTCCAACAGACGTTCATCTCGGTGTTACAGTACCTCGATCTCAACCCTTAGTCAGGGAGATCTCCCAAATCCTCACGGATACGAACCGAGGGGTTGGTGAAGATATACAACCTGAACCTTGCCCGTGCTCACTTTCGTTCTTGACACGCGAGATCCTTGCCATGTTCATTGCGATGCCCAATGCAGGGTGTTACATCTCTTCAAACAGCTATTCCCTCATCTGCCTGTCTAAAGCACGGGTTCCATGCCTGCATAAGGTGTGCACGTGTTGTACCATGTCCTGTTGCATATTTGAATTGGACGAATCGCTGCTATGACATGTCATCGCAGCATGTTAACAGGGGTGTGCTATTTGCCCTCGGTTCCTGAGCTATCGTTCTCAGGACACAGCAGGCGCATGACAGTGCTGAGAGGCGTGTGACCAGTAGCATCAACTCCTGGAAGGGACTAACATTTTTGCGCAATAAAATCGAGATTACTGATATTGCTGGGCGCTCTTGGCGTGGTCAAGAAATAAGGCCCCTGGAGGGCGCAAGCTGCGATGAATGGTAGATTCCGGCGATGAAGAGATAGACCGATTACCCAAGCTAGGTCGGACCAGATGGTTCAGTTCACGTTTGATGTTCAACGTCCGGTCTTGACGCGTACAGCAACACATATGACTCGGATGAACCACTACTCCTGTACTCCAGCTCGGCAGGCGCTTCCACTGTCGGCGCTTCCGCTCGAGCTAGAGTAATTATCCCAAATCAGTTTAGGAGGTAGTTGGCTTGCTGATGCCAAGTAATCAATTGATCGCCACGCGTCTCGCCCATGATGGTACTGCAGGGCTTGGCACGACGGACCTAGCGGCGCAATGCTTTCATCTGCACGTGAGTTCATTTTCAACTATTTTTTGTGTATGCAGTTGGAAATTCAGACTCATAAGCAGGTTTTTTTGATCTTGTAGCATGTTTGGGCGTCTGGCCTGTCAAACCGAAGCAGTGTTATGATTATCACACAAGCCCGGGGCCAAGCCCCACCAGCTGACAAGACCTGGCCAATTGGTGTTGCTTTATCCTTGCTTCTGCCACTATCCACGCGGATATGCCCGGAACAGGCCCAGTACAGTTATTTATAAGGGTAAACATGAGTACCAAAATGTGAAGGTTCCGTTTCCTTCTCTCATCCGTCCTCTACGTCTCCCGTACGACATCTGTCATGAGTATCCCTGCTGCCACCGTTGCCGATAATAATGCACTCAAAACAGCAGCCTACTTGCGTATTGCGTCTATATCCGTGGCTGCTTATGAGTACGACCCTTGTTGTTTCTGGCTACTTTTCATCAGCACTCATTCTCACCTAGCTTTCCCCTCACCCTCTCTGCGAAATGTCAGTTTTACAAGTCCTCCGATTGAAGGAGGTAAGGTAAGAACCTTGATGCAAAGTCGTGAAGACAAAGTCCGGCTTCTCACGAAAGACCTGCGAGTACTTCTTTATCGTTGCTCCTGTATTTAAAGGTACGGCTTGGGTGTACTGCTCCCCAAATCCGCTGTCCGTGTACTCAAGATTCTTCAGTACTTCAAATGATGCTGTCACAGGCAATCCTAGCTATGCGGTAGGATCTGACTCTCCTGTAACTTATTGCCATCGGCATGATACAGGACACAGGACGTACAACATTGCCCAGCGAAATGTCTGGGTAGGCCGATCACTCTTGGTTATATACTTCGTTGCTGTACCGGTCCGTTTTCATCCTTTATGCTTCATAAGCTGGTGATCCCGGTTCTGACATATAAGCACAGTTCCAGTGGTTCGGTTCTGTGTCCTACCGTATTGGTGAGTTAATAAGCTCCTGTCACTGCCATCAAAGATTGAGATTACAATGTAGCCTAGATGACGAATGTGTGTGAGACCTATACTCTTACTCCGATGGGGTGTATTAAATACTGTGTTGCTACTCTTCTGGTCAGGGAAAGTAGGTTTAATCTCCCATCATCATCTTATAGCACTTCCTGACAAGGGATTTTAGCTGCGGCTCCATAAGGACTCATCGTACTCATCGATAGTACTCATCCTATGTGGGCTATCTCTACAAGGTCCTTTTACTTTATAGCCATGCTATGACTGTCTCACGCTCTCGATCTCGACATTCTACCTTCTCAAGCTAAGAAGAGGTTCAACGTCTGCGTAAGTTGTGTTCCACCTGAACAAATGGTACCAGCCTTTACTGGCCTGACTCCTTGTAGTACTTCTGGGCTTGTGAAGATGTAAGTCGCCTTTCGCGTAGTGGTAGTCGGAAGCTTTAACCAGATCAAGATTGCTATATGGTGGGCAACGAAATATATCAAGCTATCATTGATGGCTTGATATATTTCGTCGCCCGCCTGGCCCATCTCTCATCGTCCCTCCGCCGCGTACTATCTACCCTACACGCAGAATGTCTGCATCTACTCTATAACCTCCATGTAAAAGAAGAAACAGGAAGTGGTGGCTTTGTGATGCCGTGCTGAGGCACGAGGCACGTGGAGTCGCTCCTGCTATTCAGTTCTTTATATAGGCCTCATAGAATGACGATGGCACGTAGGATCTCATTGGCGAGGTGGACGCGATACTAGTTAGGTAAGAACTCACGCCTCGGCGAAGTGTAATCGATATTGAGCACTTGTCCTGCACTAACTCGAGTTGGATAGCAAGCAACGTTCCATCAATTATGTATGCATATGTATGACTAGTGCGGAGTTGTACATTGCGTCATCGGGGTTAGTGCCGTGCTCTACTGTACATGACGCTTCGCTTTTTCCACCTTCCATCATGCATCATGTTTAGATCTCGTCACGCGGCACCAAGGACAACCATTCCGGTATTGACGATTGTGCATAGAATGAGCCTATGCAGGAGTAGGTAATTTTTACCTGCCAGATGTCGACAATGATACACATTTCTCTATAGGATTCAGGTTCTCGCGGGACTCACAGACAGCAATCGCAGAGTGCTCATCCCCGGTTTCTGTCAGTTATAAACCCCACCGCACCCGTTTATGCTACTGATAAATCATCCGGTACCCGCCGATGACAAAGTGAGACAGAAGGACGCTGAAGAAACTGCGCTGTTCCGCCTGCTGGAAGAAGTTACTCCGTGTTCGGCAGTGTCGCTCAACGCACGCTGGCGCGAACCGGCACTGACAATTCACGGCATACGCGGATCCGGCCCTCATAGTGCGTTGATCGTATTTATTATCCGTTCTCGCTTCATGGTCGAAATGACGCTGGCGGCTAGATCCGACTGTCATACCAGCGTCTGTTACTGCTCAAGTGTCATTGCGAATCGTGCCTGACCAAGTCCTCGATACGGTCTGCGTGTCATTCGTGCGTCATTCGATGCGTTACACTCTACTAACACGATCAACGTATATACTTAATGCCCTCCATGTCGTTAGGCTGCATGTCGTGTTTTTGACACGATACCCTAGGTGAACATAGATCATACAGCCGATTGGTGGCTTGGCGATTTAACACACCCTTAGTTCCTCGAACTCGAACTCGCCATCCATGACGAGCGGGGTGCCGAGCCGGTGCGCGTCCGTGAAGGTGGTGTAAGTCCTCCATTCTCCATTCTCCATTCTTTCTGTCCTTAATGTTCTTGTAGTTCACTATTAACTGCTGTCGCATAGTCCACCCCTTGCGTACCTTTCCTCGAGAAGGCCCTCGGCTGTCCGGCATTACACCTCCCCATGCGAGAAAGCTCGGTGCGTAGGCCAATTTGACTTACTACATCCCGTGGCTAGTCACTAACCGCCTTGCGGCGTCTTATAAGGATAAACGCACTTGCCGAACGAGCGTATCTCGCTATCTAATCTGCGACATGGAAAGCCTATCGTTAAGCGATTCTTACTCGCAATTGCGGAGAGCGGAGTGGTGTCGAAAGCGCAGAAGTCGGAGGAACAGATGATACTAACTGTCGGGTAATGGCTGCGGATGTCTATTCGACACTGTGCGGTGCGGATGCCAATTGCTTCCGTTTTGACACCCCACTTTCCTTTCTATCTTAAATGGTGTTCTTGGTTCCGCAGATTAGAATCGGATCTTGCTTTCCACAAGACACTTGGAAAGGGAGATGTTAAAATCGATCTCCTACGGCGGAGGGGATCTGGGGTTTGAGCTTGACAGAATGCTCAGAATGCTTCTGGGGTGTGATGGCGTGTTTTGCGTGCCAGTGGTGGTAACTCTTCACAACCCTCAATGTCAACTCTAAAAGCGTCCCTACCTAATACGGGTGAGTACAGTGGTCATATTGTAGACTAGACGGCAGAGTCAGGCCAAGACAAAGGCATGTAAGTCAATTTTGAAAAAAAAAGGTATCTATTGTCCATTACTGTAACGCTCCCAAAGAGTCTGGAACACGCAGAAGAGCTGAACGTAATGAGGGATATCACGTGCTTGTTGAGGAGCAGGCTTGCCGCATCCTGACAAAAATAACCCTAACCAATAAATAGTGCAACATGGCTGATTGGGGCCACCATTGTCATCAGCGTTGATGGGGATAGAAGGCTGAATCTCGGGGGAGAGATGGTGAAGGGCAAGGAGAAAGAAGTCATTGATTTGTTAGAGTGCTGAATGTATCACTGAGGTTGACATATCGACACCTCCTGACTCACATTTAAACGTTAATATTCCAATGGCAGTACTTTAGCACCCACAATGAACCGGGCACGACATAGGGTGAACCCAGGAGATGGAACATCGAACCGCTTGAATTAGAGAGATGATGAGGATGTTATAACACTAACTTTGCTTTCGAATCCAGGCACAGGTGGACAAGTTCATATTCCCCAGAAAAACTTCATAACTAGCTTGGCTGCCTTGTGGCAATTCATCGTTGAACAGATAGGAGTGAGCGTGAGCCAAACCGAGCATGCAATTACAGCGTTACGAACGTGCCATTACCCGATTACGGTTAGTCCAATAAGTACTTGGCCTAATCCACTCGTTGGAGAAACGCCAGGCATCCACAAATTTTATTTTTTCCGACAAATGTCCTTGGCCTCCCCACTCTGACACATGTGATCTATCGGCTTCCGGGTCAGAAAGCCGGGCCAGAGCTGGCCCGCACTACTAAGTTACCTTATTAAGGATATCATAAGGCCTTCTTTAATTTTCACAAGCTTCAGTCCGTGCCTTCGGCACGGGACTTCCACTTGTTGGGGGCTTCGCCCCCAAACCCCCATCGTAATCAGTTTATCATAAATATGTACATCTATCTGCTCACTCTACACTACTTTGTTAAACACAAATCACTGTAGTAACACTTCACTATATACTATATTCTTGGTCACAGCTTCCTCCAAATCCTCTTCCCAAATTCCCTTGATATTTGACACTGAGGTTACCCTTGACACCCCAACATAAAACTGCCCATGTGTGAACACAGGTGACCTAAGATTCAACCCAACATGCTTCACAGATTGCCCCTGTGACTTGTTGAATGTCATAGAGAAGCAAAGCCGCACAGG
>QLPC01009540.1:0-11712 GCA_003314055.1 Lactifluus hygrophoroides | reverse complement strand
CTTCTCATGGTGAGCATCTACCTTGATTGTTGCGCACCATTGTAACACCGAAGTCCTCAGGCCGCGAAGGATGTCGGCACGAGCAACGATGTACTCGTTGATCTTTTTGAACGCATAGAAAACTTCTTTGAGCGTCTCGAGACTTATACTGAGGTGCAACCGACCGAAGCTATGACGGATCTAATTGTGAAAATATTGGTTGAAGTTCTCGTAGTCCTTGGCATCGCGACAAAAGAGATCAAGCAGGGATCAGCAAGTGAGTTATACTGATTACACCGTTATCAAATCGACTCATCGACATTCAGGAAGATATTTAAAGAAGCTGGCGGGAAGAAACGATATCGAAGATGCGCTTAAGAGGCTGGACAATCTGACACAAGAGGAAGCTCGGATGGCAACTGCGCAAGTCCTGAAATTTGCGCATGCATTCGACAACAAGATAAATGAAGTCATTGACGGTGCGCGTTGCATGTATCAATTGATCACGAAATTTATACTGAACGTTCGTGTTCTTAGTGGGAGTAGAAACAAGGGTAGCTATGCAGCAGATCGTTCTCAATCTGGGCGACCTGACACGTTCGTGATATCTCAACTAAACTGTCATCAGTCAGGAGACTCAGATACCAACAGGAGATCAGGCACGAAATGGATTTCAAGAATGGCTTTCTCCCCCAGATCCGACAATAAATTATAATACTGCGCGCGACGCTTACCACGATGGTACCGCGACGTGGTTTACTCGAAGCGAGACCTTCCAGCATTGGAAAATGTCTGATTCTGAACCCTTGTTATGGATTCATGGAAAACGTGCATTCTACATTTCGCTCTGCTCGTTAACCGTAGCTGACGTTCCCTCTTTGGCTTGACAGCGGGCTCGGGGAAAAGTATTCTGAGGTACGCCGCCACCCAACTAGTTGTATCCGTGACAACTCACGACAATCGACAAGCTCTGCGATCATTCATGATACGCAACATGTCTCTAGTGCCGGTCTGGTCAATGTAGCCTACTTTTTCTTCGACTTTAAGGACGCTGCAAAGCAGGATAGCCGTGCACTACTCTCATCGCTTCTTATCCAACTTTGCGATCGATCCGACCCGTGCTTCAAGGCTCTCTTTGATGTGTATTCCACACACGATCATGGTAAACAGCAGCCCAGCGAAGCCACGCTGTCACAATGCATCAAGAACATGCTTCTGGCCTCGGGACAAGTCCCAGTCTATCTGATCGTCGATGCTCTCGACGAGTGCCCTAACACGTCGAAGGTGCTTGGGTCACCACGCTTGCGCCAAAAGGTCTTGAAGACTTTGAAGGAACTTGTTGAGATGCGCCTTCCAAACCTACATATCTGTGTCACAAGTCGCCCTGAGGTCGACATCCAAAAGGCCCTTGAGCAATTAGCATATTTCAAAGTGTCCTTGCATGACGAAGACGGGCAGAAGGAAGATATTGCTAGATACGTCCGATCTGTCGTATATTCCGACGAAGAGCAAGCAATGAAGAATTGGAACCTAAAGGTTAAAGGTCTAGTAATCGAGACGCTCTCCACGAAATCCGACGGAATGTATGCGTGTCGCTCTACGTTCATACAACTAGCTCAAACTGTTATCCAGGTTCCGTTGGGTTGTGTGCCAGCTGGAAACGCTACGAGAATGTCTTGCACGTAATGTCGAGCGTGTCCTCAACGAACTGCCCAAATCTCTCGATGAGACGTATGAACGCATGTTGAAGGGAATTAACGAGGCCAATAGAGACGACGTTTGTCGTCTATTGCAATGTCTCGTGGTGTCCATCCGGCCGCTTCTTGTCGAAGAGCTTGCGGAGGTCCTCGCGGTCGACTTCAGCAATGCCGAAGGGATTCCAAAGTTAAATCCAGATTGGCGCTGGGAGGATCAAGAACAGGCTCTTCGGGCGTCATGTTCCAGTTTAATCGCCATCGTCGACACGGGTTACTCACGAGTTGTGCAGTTCTCGCACTTCTCGGTGAAAGAGTTCCTGACCTCGCCTCGCCTCGCTTGTGCAAATGGAGAAGTCTCACATTATCACATTTCCCTTGAACCTGCACACACGATCCTCGCACAAGCTTGCTTGGGCGTCCTGCTTCGACTGGGTGACGATCGCATCAACAAGAGCACTGTCCAGGAGAGCTTTCCTCTTGCTCAGTATGCGGCTCAACACTGGGTCAGTCATGCCCAGTTCGAGAATGTATCCTCGCGCATGCAGAAAGGGATGGAATATCTTTTTGACCCCAATGAGCCGTATTTTGCGGGATGGGTCTGGCTACACGATATAGACGAGGAGCTCTACGACACGTCAATCTTTCACTCTTTCACACCCAGCAGCATGTCTAGGACACCCGCGAGTCCCTTATACTACACCTCACTCTGTGGATTTCGCGGCCTTGCAGAACACCTCATTGCCAAGCATTCGCAGCAGGTGAATGCCAGTGGCGGTTACTATGCGACTCCACTCGTGGCGGCATTGGCAGGGAAACACTTCCAAGTCGCAGAGCTGCTCCATCAGCACGGTGCAAATATGGATGTTCGGTGCTATCATTCGCGAACTCCGCTCTTTTCCGCATCGTGTAGAGGACGTCATGAAATCGTGCGGTGGTTACTCTGCCATGGTGCAGATCCGAATGTCCAGGTGGACAATAGCTGGACTTCACTGCGTTTTGCAGCTAGTAATGGATACCTCGAGGTAGTTCGGATACTACTCGAGTACAATGCGAGCCCCAGAGTTCAGGATGGCGAGGGCCGAACGCCATTGCACCAAGCATCAGAATGGGGTCACCCCAACGTCGTTCGATTGCTGCTTGAGCATGGTGTAGATTTGAACGCGCAGGATAATAATCACTCGACTCCGTTGCATCTGTCATCAGCACGTGGGAATCAAGAGGTCGTACGCTTGCTGCTCGCGCATGGCGCGAATGTGGAAATCGAGGATGACGAAGGCAAGACCTCATTTCAACTGGCATCAGAGGGTGGATATAGTGATATTGCGAAACTACTGTCAGAGCATGATGCATGATGGTATAATACATTGTACCATTTATGGGTTTACGTGAGACGTGGTAGTTAATCCTACATCGCTTTCTCTATTGCTTGTACATCAATAACCATGTACTACATAAAGCCAAGGGGACTCACGATCAGCTAAGCTTAGATTTAGACTTCAGTCGTAGTTGTGGACAAAGATTTGACGAGGCATTGAATAGAGTCAATAGACGTTATGACAACAAACCCACGGATAAATACGAAACGAAGAATGGATGAAATCCAAATTACCGAATTATGTCGGTCTGAACAGCACATAAGCAAGAACTCTCGCTTAGGTGGCCCGTCTCGGTAATCGTCGATTATAAACAAGTTGACTACGTTTTCGCATGTGCATTTCCACCAGGAGGTGAAGACTATCCAGCTTGTAGAACTGGGGACAATTACCCGCCTTGCCTTTTATAGCTCTCCTACAATACAAGAGGGGGAACATATCTACAGAAGTGAATCCGGAGGTGTAAGTGCGGCTTACCACTGGCAACGGCTCATATAAAGTGATACTAGGTTGACATGACTCCCGATGAGCTGCATGGTTTACACTATGTGTGACATATGTCGGACTATGTCCAAGAGCGTATCTGTCATCATATGACTGCTGCAAGTGGGATCTTTGGTATTTCGATTCCCCGAATTGGGGTGAGCACGTTCCCTACAGAAAGGCCGCCGAGTATAGCTTCGCCTCTTCCTGCGTGAATCTACTGCGCATACAAATAGGATGCGAGGGGTATTAGGGTAAGAAAGTCAGAGGAGCCGTCATGGTGGCGTTGGGAGGTGCAAAGTGCAAAGGCAAAAGCGCCTCGCTGAAGGCTTGTGTAGGAAATTTTACTAAGAATGACGTCAGTGAAGGGTGGCTGCCGATAGCGAGTATGGGGCCTGCGCACGCGTTGCCACCATTATGATGGCAGGTGGAGGAATACTGTAGCCGTAATAGGTGCCGGATTGAAGCGGACCATACTTGCGAGCTCTGACTGCGCTCCTTTGTCATAGAACCCGGCGGTCAGCACATTGACGTACTCGGTGGAGCCACCACTTCTTCGGCGTCGGCCGTGGCTCAGTCGCTGTCCCAGTAATCATTGCGCAGGTGGTCATTGAAGGGTTAGTTTTCTGCTTTAACCGTAAACTCTTTTTGCAGTTTTTCATCCGTAAACCCTCACATCAAAAGGATCGTGGAATCTTGTGAAGTGGCCACCCATAGAAACCGAAGTCTTCCGTTGTTTTTGTTTCACCCGTCGCTGACCAAGATGAACCGTAAGAGTTACTGTGTACTGTACTGTGCAATTCAATTATTCGTCATCCGTCATCAAGCCTTCACATCAAGGATTACTCGTGACTCCCGGGCCAGTGTGCCGCGTGGATCTACGTGCCCCTATATACGTTACTGCCCTTGCTACCCAGACACCTAAACCTCCCCCCACCTCCCTTCACCTCTCAAAACCAGTACATCCGAATCGTCATGGGACAACGTACCTTTCTTCAGTTCGTCCGAGACCAGTATTGGAAAGTAGAGCCAGTAGTGCAAGTGGATCTCACTGGCAAGACCGTCGTCGTCGTAGGGGCTAATGTCGGACTGGGCTTCGAGGCTGCGAAGCATTTCGCCTCGATGAACCCCAAGCGGTTGGTTCTCGGATGTCGCAGTCGGGAGAAAGGTCAAGCTGCCGTACAGGGTAAGTCAACGCGCGCCTGAGCAAAACGATCCTTCATTCCTGATACCCCCCTGTCAAGCCATCGAAGCCACCGGTTTCAAAAACGCCGAACTCGCACTCGTCGACCTCTCCCGATTTGCGTCTGTTTCAGCATTCGCGGACGCGTTCATCCGCGACGGTTCGCAGATCGATATCCTCGTTTATAATGCGGGAGTTGCTTTGCTGCAGTACGCCACCACTGGAGATGGCTGGGAGGAGTCGTGAGTCTACGGCGTCTTGGATCCAGAGCGGGGGTTTTGAAATGCGTTCGCAGGGTCCAGGTGAACCACCTCTCGGCGATGTTGTTGACCACCCTTCTGCTTCCTTGCCTGCTCAAGGCTGCTTCATCCGGAACATCGCCCAACCCACGTATAGTCGTTGTTTCCAGTGACTTGCACTACTCGGCACAGTTATCCAAAGAAGAAGTAGAAAGTGACAAAATCCTCCACAAGCTAAGTGACAAAGATTACTGCACTTCTTGGTACGACATACTCTTTCTTTTCGCCCCGAGTTGGTGGTCACAGCCACGATTTGCAGGGTCATGACTAAAAGATATGACCTGTCGAAACGTTCGTTACAAGCCGTTTCAACTACGAGTTCCCGCTCTGACCGTCCTTTTAGTCCTCAACGTCTTCTTTGTCCGAGAATTGACAAAGAAGTTACCGGCGAATTCACCAGTGATTGTGACCGCAGTCAACCCCGGTTATTGCAGGTCCCAGTTAAGCCGGAATCTACCCTTCTACGTCCGTATATTTGCCGCCATCAGCACGGCCTTGCTCGCCCGCACGACTGAGGAAGGATCACGGCAACTCGTCTGGGCTGCCGTTGGCGGCGCCGGACGCGAATTCGAGTTACGCGGCGCGTATGTAAGCAAAGCAAACCTTCAAAAAGTCAGCGACTATGTGCTGAGCGATGAGGGAGCCGTTGTGCAAACGCGCTTATGGGTGCGTCATCATGTCTTAGTCGCGATTGGACACAGAAGAACTAAGAATAACTTTTCAGGACGAGTCGGTGGAAATCCTATCCCGTGCTGACCCAAAGTTTGAGAGCACTCTTCGAGAAGTCTCGTCTTCTTAATCATCATTACGCGCTTTCCATGACTCGGCTGGACATACACAAATTATGCGATTGCTTGATTTCTCCGCCGGGAAATATGAACACTTGACGTTAGCCTGTAGTTTACTCATTGTCATGCCATAACTTTTCGCTTCAATCCCCTCGTGCAGCTAACACTTGCTCATCCCTGTACCCCACCTAAGTCACGACAATTCATATTTCTTGTCGAACCACTTTCAAAAAAAAAAAGACCCAAAGTGACAGCAATTCACCGTCCTTCACATGCCGTTGAAGACACCCCAACATTTTTACGCAGCGGTTCCGTGCGATCACATCATAAACTGCAAATTGCAAAACAGACGCATCATCGACTCCTGGTCGTCTGACGTCGTCGTCGACGTCTTACAACACACCCACTAGCTTGCTTTAGTTGCGACCGCGTCCATTTCCAGCAACCAACAAACAAGGATCTTATCTTGGAACATTTCATTTCAATTCAATTTGATTCAATTCAATTCTTTGCGTTGGTTGCCTAGCGAGTCCCCCCATCTGCGTGGGCTGTTCTTCGACAGAACATTTAGGAAGGAAGAATGTACTAACCGGAGAAATAGAGATCGTTAGACTTGAAGTGAACTTCGTGACTTCGTCGTCATCTCGTCAGTCAGCCAGAGCAAGGCGACACCGTGACTAAATTGTCGCCGAGGGGTCGAGGCCCTCTGTAACCCTGTGTCCTGTGTACCTCGTACCCGTACACTGCTGTTCCTTGATCTGATCGACGCCGACGGAAACAATGGAGTGTCAAATCACAAGGACTCTCAAGTATTCCCACCAATCCGGGTTCCTGTTCCTGTCAAAGACGTCAAGTACGTGTTCTTTTTTTTCACAAGCGACCTGGAAACTACACGTGGTACAGTAGATCAATCCAAATTTATTTTATTCATGTTTGAAACGATACACCCCACATCTACCTCTAAAAGCCCAGGAAAGAAAGCAGTGCAAACCAAAAGCCAAAAGGAGAGAGGTGTAAAGACCGCCGATGGACGCTCGGAAGCGTCTTGGGTCACGTGAACAGGGACCCGGGCCTGCCCAGCCCGACCAACATTTCAAATTAGCCCCACACGGGCATTACAAAACCGAGTACAGCCGAAAAAAAAGGGGGAGGGCAGAAATAGAAAAGGAAATGAAGATGAATGAAGACGGACAGGTTTGAGAACGAGTAAAAAACTTGTAATTATCAACTACACACATTGCGAATAAAGCACTGTAAGATCAAAGTAAAAGACAAAAACCGTGAGAAAAGAGTCCAATCCGAGGGCCTGTTTCTATCGTGTTATTCGCCACCCAGATCCCCATTGAATGCGCGAAGGCGTAGCGGCGAACGGGCCATGTCCAGCGCGCTGTACGCTGGCGGCATATCCTCTTCAGAGGCCAAGCTTGTGACGGTCGAAGAGGTGCTTGCGCTTGCGGCACTCGGAGCAGGCGCAACGTTCGCGGTGCGGATGCTAAGCGACCGGCCAGTTCCTGGGCGTTGGTTGGGGACGTGCGGAGGGATCGGTAAGGGAGGAGGGTCATGAGCGCTCGCATCGTAGTTTGGCGGCGCTTTGGCGTAGTCGTGTGGTGACATGGAGTAGGCAGAAGCATTTTGAAGATGAGTGTAAGATTGTGAGCGTGACAGCAAGGGGTGTTGTGGTATGGAGGGGATAGGTCCGGGTAGGGGAGATGGAGGGATAAGAGCAACTGCAGACCTAGGAGCAGGAATAAGTGGCAACGAGGGTGACCGTGCTTTTGATGCTGACGGAATCGGAGGGATAGGAAGTGAACGAGCGTGTATATGCGCAGGTGACGCGTGACGGGAGGGTACAGTGATTGGATTCATGACAGGGGAGCGCGGAGCTTGTGACGGTGTCGATGAAGAGCTCGGAAGAGGAGGGATTGGAGGTAGCTCATCTTGGGAGGCTTGGCTATGCGTTAGGGCCATGGACATGGGTGATATGTGCGACGAGGCTGAAGGTGGTCCACGCTCATAGGAATGCCCCTGAGAAAGTGGCAATGGCGGTACTGGTAGCTCACGTGTTCTTCGACGAGCATGTTGGGAAGAGGAGAGTGTGTAAGAGGAAAGCGAGAGAGAAGAACATGAGTGCGCAGATTGAGGTGCAGACAAATTCGATGAATGTTGCGTTGCTGAATGCATGTCAGTATGAAAGGACAAACGGCTCGTTGCCCGAGACGGTGTGGAACTCGATCGATCATCTATGCCCTGGTTATCTTCCGGTATGTCGGATTGCCATCGTTCGATCGCTGAGGGACCTTCCGAAGTGGGTGGGTGGGCTTCTACCTCAGCCTCAGGTGTTTCGGACGAGCCATAAGATGGGTGAGTATCTGAAGATTGCACGTCGCTGAGGGACGTATCCGAGGGGGGCAATCTCGCGTCTTGAGACGTCTCCGTTGTGTTAGGGCGCGTGACGTTCTTCCATTCGTTGGTAGGTGTTACCAATAGCATCGCTGTCACGAGCAAAAAGTCCAACAAACTGAGGGGAAGACCATTATGCGTGCGCTGGGGTCGACTGGTGCCAACCCGAAAGAGGGGATCCAGAATCTTCAATCGCGGAAGCTCTCGTTGCATGGCTGGCTCTAATATAGCGACAGGGCCCTTCACGGTCTCAGTTGTACACTACAAGAAGGGACATATGAGGAAGAGTCGGCGGATCTGGTTTATTGACAACAACGTACGGCATAATGTGAACCTGAGCGTTTCCATCTCAGACTGTGTTGGTGGTGGGGAATGTAAAACTTGCGGTAGCTGGCATATGAAAGTCAAGTTGGCGATGAATAGGGATAAGACGAGAAAAGACGGACCTCGAGAGAGAACTCCCCA
This sequence comes from Lactifluus hygrophoroides, assembly GCA_003314055.1. Classification (NCBI taxonomy): domain Eukaryota; kingdom Fungi; phylum Basidiomycota; class Agaricomycetes; order Russulales; family Russulaceae; genus Lactifluus; species Lactifluus hygrophoroides. The sequence continues at coordinate 3,045 of QLPC01009540.1, read as the reverse complement.
AAAACTCGTTGGCGGGTTTCCAAGAACCCCTGCCGAATACGACCTCCACGTCTGCAAGATCCTTGCTCTTGTGCGACGATGATTTTTGTACATCTGCCGGCCAGCGCACGCGAGAGACATTGACGAAGCCTTTCGGATCAGCCCTGCGGACCTTGGTGACGTTGTGGTCTGTATCGATGACGTAGAGCGGGTTGTCGGATGACCCATCATGTACGACAGAATCAAGGAAAGAGGGAGAGGATAAGCGCAGGGTCATCAAGGGATGACTCGCTGGCTGTGTAACCGCAGTAGAGTCTGCAGATTTCAAACGACGAAAGACAGAAGAAGCTGACGGCGTGGATGGCCTCAGACGGCCGGCGAATGAAGGAGTGAAGGAGGTGCCAGCCTGAAACTGAGACTTATCTCTGTCCCATGTGGGAAGGGACAATTTGACCATTGCGAGAAGAAAAGAAAAGGGGAACCGACGAGAGGGAATGAGCTAGAGTTAGGCTGCAGTGTGGTGCTTGTTCTTCTACTTGGGCTTGCGCTAAGGCTAACTTGGCTAGGACCACTATTAGTCATCTTACCCACGCTCACCTCATATACTCTACGCCCAGTCACGTAAGCTATCACAAATCGCCTTTTTTCTTACTCCTACTCAGAGCCGATGAAGCGTACTGTACGTACAGCACTGTGGAGGCCAAAAAGTCATTGGTTTAGCGCTCAGCGCCGCCCCACGTGTTGACTGCATTGTCATCTTTTGTATACACGATCGCCTTCTTTACAAGGCCACCAAATGACTTTCTGAGTGAACAAGGTAGATGATGCGAATTCTCCGTCAATACAAAAAGCCTAAGAGCATAAATGGTAATTTGTCAAGTGATGGACCTTTGTCTTAAACACCTCTCCTCCAGTTCGATCTCCCGACGTTCTTGCGTGAGCGCGCACGACTGACAGAGGTAGGAGGTCCAGCAATCACCAAGACCATTTCCGCGAATGCTGTAGCGATTCCGTATTTCGTAGCGAGTAGGAGTCTATGCTCCAAGTGAGATAGATCGGCTTGCAAATCGTCGACATCCGAACATACCTGCATGGCCCATCCACCGCCAGCCAAACCTTGTAGCATACCGTGAATGAAACAGAAATGAGTGTATCTTTCACCGCCACCTTGGAGAGCAGTGCCTTGATGTTGCAAACTGTCGAGACGCTGCCTATTTTTGCCATAAACAACACAGGAGCACCAGAAGGCCCAGCAACCTGCAAGAGATATAGGATTAGCATTTAACGGGATGACAACCCGAGGCCCGAGTTGGTCAAGATCTATCCTACATACAGAGATCACAGTCGTGGAGGCAGTCAAATAAGCCAAAGGTCCAGTAACGCTTTCCGTCCGCTCCGATCTCGCGATACAGAGCATTCCTATTGCCGCCTGCCCTCATTGGATCAATACTCTGCAGAAAATAGAAAAACAAAAGATAATTGAACGCTCCACGCTCGAAACGATTAGGAGGGTTCTCACCTGCGGTTGAGAGCTTATTGGTACCTTAATATCAGACATGCTGAAAATGGGCTTCCAGGGTGAAAAGACAGTGACTTCGGAAAGCTTGTCCTCTTATATGCACCCAGATCAACAGCGCCTAACGTACGCACATGAATTGAAGGTATGAACGGCGAAAAAAAGGTAGTGTGACAGCTCGAGCCACCCGGCAGAGGCATGGCAGGCTGAGTATGTGGGGACGTAAGTACTTATTTACGCCTTTTGAGTCCTCCACGTTGCCGCCCCCGTGACTTGGAACGCGCCTCCATCGCGTCGATGATTTCGCATTCCTTTACTCGTCTATCTTGCTCCTATTTATCAGTTGTGCATCCTATAGTAGTTAATGTTGACCGTTCTGAGGCCGTTTTGATCCATTAGTAGTACTCCTCCGAAACAGCCTTTGCCCGTCTACCACGTTCGGAGTCTCTCAACCTTGTGGTGCTGGCCTTCCCCTCTCACATGGCCACTTTCAACCTGGCGCTCTCTTGACTTGCGCCCAATTTTTTCCATGCAATAATTGATGCGAATTTGTGTCGTACATTGTAGGAAATGCCCAGGTCGTACAATTATGAGCCTCACCACGGTGGCTTAAGGCCATCAAGCAGTTACCCTCATTCCAAACACCTCTCCTCCAGCTCGATCTCCCGGCGTTCCTGTGTAAGCGCGCACGGGCGACAGAGGCAGGAGGCCCAGCAATCACCATTAGTGCTGCCACGAATCCCATAGCGATCCCGGATTTCTGTGCGATTAGGAATCTATGCACCAAGTGAGACAGATCTACCAGATTACGACTCATTTTCACCCGAACATACCTGCATGATCCATCCATACCCAGTGAGGGCTAGTAGGACACCGTAAATGCGGCAGTCGTCTGTGTATCTTTCACCGCCGCCTGGGAGAGGTGTACCTTGATACTGCAAACTCTGAAGACGCTGCCTATTCTTGCTATAAACAACACAGGGACACCAGGCGGCCCAACAGTCTACGAGAAAAAGAGAAAAAAGAAGCAAGGTTAGCATACACTGAGATGGCGGCCTGAGACTCGAGTGAGTCGACTTGGCCTAGTGCTATCCTACTTACAAAGGCCGCGTTCGGCGAAACAGTCAAGCAGGCCAAAGCTCCATTCACGTTTTCCGTCCGCTCCGATTTCGCGATTTAGAGCATTCCTATTACCGCCTGCGTTCATCGTCGCAGTACGCTGTGGGCAAAAATGATTGAGCACTCAGAGCTGCGCTCTGCGCTCGAGACGATTAGAAGTATCCTCACCTGAGGTTGAGCGCTTATTGGTTCCTTGGTATCAGACATGTTGAGAAAGGACTTCCAATGACAGGGCAAAAGATACTAGTAGTGCCTTCGGAAACCTTGTCCTTTTATACGCAAATCCAGTTATTCAAGCCATGCAGCAGGGATACTATGGCAACATGTGACAGCCTTATTAGGATCCAGGTACCCATTAGACCACCATCCACTTACGCACGAGTCCCCAATGCCCTGCTATCGACTCGGAAGGCGTCTGCGTCGCGTGGTAT
>QLPC01009425.1:535-13004 GCA_003314055.1 Lactifluus hygrophoroides | reverse complement strand
ATCCTCAGGAGAGTCAGGTAGATGTAAGACAGGACGATCTTCAAGCGTCATAGTTGGGCAGGAATTGTTTTCCCTAGTCAGCTCTGCCAGGTACTTAGATTGGCGAGAGAGAAAGCCCCGGTGAACGAGAAAATAAGAGGTTCCAGCGAGAACAGCGATATTCCCGTCTTCGAAACTGAGGCTCGGTCGACGCTGTATGCCTGAACAGAAGATTGTTGTAGAAGGAGGAGTCCCATGCAGTGTAACTCGAATCTCCGGAGATACGACCTTCTGTTGTGGGGAATTTGCATGATGGCCATTCGAGCTAAGAGGACCAGCTAAGCTCCCAGAACTCGTCGAGTGATGCACTAGAGATTGCATAGACGTTGCGTAGTTGAAGAAGAACCGGATCGAGGCATATGGTAGTTTAAGGAATTGAGATCGTCCAGTCAGCCTCCCGGTTTGCGGTGTAGAGCCTTGGACGTTACGTCACAGCCCCCATATGCGAGACGAAGTAATTGGACCCTGAAAGACTGTAACTGGGCCGGAACAAGTCCCTGGCTGTCATCGTAAAATGGATAAAGACACCACCAAATCACCAAAAAGTAGAAATCGTGCGAAATGTCAGGGCAGTCGCTTAGATTTATAATTAGTACGTGCAACATTAGTGTTGTATTGTCGATGATGCGTGTATATTCGGTGGAGGAAGGTGTGGAAAGTTGGAAGAGCTTGAACTCTGAACTGAACTGGAGTAAACGGGGCCGCCCGTGAGAAGGTTTTTTTTTTCAGCCGTGAAATACAGTTGACGCCTTGCTTGCTGACCGCTGTATCATACAGTGACGACAGAACTCGCACATAGCATTACTCCTCATGTCCGACACACCTACGCAACGCTACGTTCCTGGGGCACCTGTCCCTGTCCCCGCTTCAAAAACTTCTAAAAAGAAGCGCAAGCCTGTCAAGGGGGGTAGAGATGACTCTCCTGCTCTATCCACTGTTGCCATTCCCGATTCTACTTCAGCCGCATTGATTGAAAAGGCCCCAGGTGCTTCTGATATCAAGGACGGTAGTGTTGCCGACAGCTTGCTAGCAGACTCTAACAAAGCCAATGGTATTCCGTCTGGTCCGCCTGCCTCGGACGAAGCGAAGCATAGTCCTATTGTAGACCTTATTCACAAGCGGATCAAGGCCACTACGAAAAAGATTGTGCGTTATCACCTCATTCTCCGGAAAACTTATCGGCATGGCACTGCCGCTGATGCATTTGCCTCTACAGACTCGAATACAAGGTTATGCATCACTCGACCCGGAAAATTTGAATGAAGATCAAATAAGAGCATTGAAGAGCCTCTCGTCTCTCGAGGCAACCGTAAAGGAACTAGAAGAAGTTAAAAAGGCTGTCGAGGTTTGTGAGCCGCCTATCTAAGTAATACCATACTGATGGCGTCTATCTCAGACCATTGAGGCAGACAGGCTTGCTTCAGAGGCCCGCGACTTGGCTGAGAGAGAAAAGTTGGAGGCAGAGCATCTTATTATTGCCATTGCCGAAGCAGAGGTTCGCTCCCTTCTGGATGGCTCTTGGACTCATTGTGATCGTTTTTTGCTAGAGCCAAGCATTCGACAAGATGTCTCGGCTTTTGCACTTCATCCGGCTGCATTCCTCTCTATCAGCCAGGCATCCCAGAGTATCGTCGCTTGGTCTTGAGGAATCGGAAATTCCGATAATTCTTTCTGTCGCAGAACACCTTCTCGGAGAGGAGAGCGAGCTACGGCAGGAGCTTATCCGTGGCCTCCTTTCCGGAGAGGGTGAATTCCAGGGCATCACACGTAGGTCCATGTTTCATAAATGGTGGGGAGCTACCACTTACTTGGAGTATCTGGTCAGACTCGCGATTCGTTGACCTCGCTCACGCGTTCGCAAATCCACCTGAGGAACCGACTTTTACTGCTCCCGAGGAATCTGGGCCCGAAATTCCAGAACCCTTGGAAGGGCAATCGGATGCTCCTGCAGCTGATCTCGGTGCGCAGGCTTCGGCATCCAGTGGATTCCACTTCATGCAAAAAAGTGAGCTTGACAACCCTGGTCTTGAAGAAAGCCAGGAATGGGTGGACATTCATCAAAACCGGACGTCAGAGGTGGGAAACACGACCACGGCTGTCGAGACACCTAAGGGCGAAGGGGTAACCGTTAACGATACCGTTACGGCTACCCAACAACAACAGCAACAACCTGAAGTAAGTCGCACGGAATCAATGCTCCGCAGTCCATAACTGAATTACTGTTCTCGCAGGCGCCTTTATCAGCATCTGGAAACTTTGATTGGGCCGAGGATGATGAAGAAGGCGGACTCCCGTCTATCGCCGGACTACAAGCCAAGTTTGGAACCTCTGAGACGCCCTCTCCTGCGAACGTGCTACAGGATATCCCAGATACGAACACAGGGGCAACACCCACACCTGCAAATGGTGGCCTACCGTCCGACGACGGCTTCACTCAGGCTCGTGGTGGACGTGGCCGGCAACGTGGTGATCGTGGTGCCAGGGGAGGACGCGGTGGAGAGCGTGGTGGTTTCCGCGGTGGCGATCGTAGTGGTTTCCGCGGAGGTTTCAGGGGAGAACATGGTTCGAGGGGTGGTAAATACTTTCTTGAATAAGTGCGTGTCCAGACGACTCACATGGTCGCATTCCAGGCTACCGTGGGCGTGGTCACGGCGACTGGAGGGGTGATGGAGAACGGCATCGCGGTGGTCGCGGCAGAGGCCGGGGGCGCGGAGGCGAGTACGAGCTGATCTGAACCGCGGTGGACACTAACCGTGTTTTGCTTGCTCGGCAGGGCATTCTGAAAGTCGGGATGAAGCCCCTGTTCAAACATAGGCACGCAGTTCCCTGCTTGCCATTTCACTTGTGGCAGACAAAAAGAGCCCGGTGGATTAGCTCACTACTAGCTCTAATTCACACTTCCATACTCTGCTAGTTGCTCGTGATCTTGATCTCTTTTTTTTTTTTACAAACCATTGTTGTCCTTGTTGTGGTCATTCTTCTTTTTATCAATAAAAGCGTTCGACTCATTTCCCGGAGTCGGACACTATCATGCATTATTTTGATGGGGCCGTGTGCACCAGTTTTTAACGAGTGGACAGCAAGAATCGGTGGTAGTGAGTAAAAACAAAAATAAAAAAAAGGAGGTTGGGCCAAAACTGGACTTGGACTGAACCGGTGCAGCCAGCCGCTGCCGCCACCGCCGCGGCGTGTGCGCAGTATTGAGCGAAAAAGGCCGGATCATTACAGTATTGGCACTTCACCCTTGTCCGCCAAACACTACTTTCTCATTGCTCATCTTAGAGAGCCCTCGAGCCCTACGGCACCCATAACATATCTTTTCTCTCCTTTTCGCCCACGCCCAACTAGATCAAGCTGAACAAGTCCATGTTATATCAATACCAACTTTGCCTACTGTCATGACATCCCAGCAATCTACCGTACACCGTGTCGCCCCCGTTGCTGGTTCCACATCGATGTCTACCTCCACGCCGGTGTCCAAACCAGAGCCATGGTTGAGCCCGCAGGTGTCGTCGTATTTCATCGCTGGCGGAATCGCTGGTGCGGCGTCACGGACTGTCGTTTCTCCGCTGGAACGCCTCAAAATTATCCAGTGCGCGCTCATGTCCCCATATATTTCGGAGTTCTGATCGCTGCGCTCGTAGACAGGTTCAGCCCAGAAACACGGGGAAGCAATACACCGGGGTATGGCGAAGTCTCCTTCGAATGTGGAAAGAGGAAGGGTTCAAGGGATTCATGCGAGGAAATGGTATCAATTGCGTTCGAATCGTACCTTATAGTGCGGTCCAGTTCACGACATATGAACAACTCAAAAAGGTGCGTTCACAGGATCCCTTTTGTATCGCCCGTCGTAGTTAACCTTTTTCCCCCTCAGTGGTTCACCTCAAACGGAAAGAAACAGTTAGATACCCCCACCCGATTGACGAGCGGTGCACTGGCCGGCATCACTTCCGTCTGTTCGTCCTGCTTTCCCCATTCTGCCACGCAACCTGGCGTTTGATATTCTCATCCGTTTATGCAGGCACAACATACCCATTAGATTTAGTGCGCTCGCGATTATCTATAGCAACCGCATCTATTCTTGCCACGAACAATACGGTGACATCCTCGTCCTCGTCCACACCTTCATCCGCTGCGACGTCTTCATCTTCACAATTGAGGCTGGCCTCGGCACTCCACACTTCGGCGCGCCCCTTACCCTCTGAGCTTACGATGTGGGGGATGACTTTGAAGGTTATGCGCGAGGAAGGTGGTGTCAGGGCGTTATACCGTGGCCTCGTGGCGACGGCAATGGGAGTCGCACCGTACGTCGGAATCAACTTTGCTGCGTACGAAACCCTGCGGGGCTTTGCCACACCCCCTGGAAAGAGCAGTGCAACTAGGAAGCTGTCTTGCGGTGCCCTCGCTGGTAGGCGATCCCATTTTGTTTCTCGACTGATCTCACGTGGACGGCCAACCAAGGGTCCATATCACAGACGCTGACCTACCCATTTGATGTCCTTCGGCGGAAGATGCAAGTTGTCGGCATGGGTTCTGGAGCGCTGGGATACCAGTACAACGGCGCACTAGACGCGGCTAGAATGATTCTCAAGACTGAAGGCGTGCGTGGGATGTACCGTGGGCTTTGGCCAAATTTACGTGCGTGTATAAAATAATTGTGGACTAGTTTCCTGGGGCAACTGATCGCTTTGTCCCATGCGCAGTCAAGGTGGCGCCGAGCATCGCAACGTCATTTTTCACGTACGAGTTGGTTAAGGAATTCCTTCTTGGTTAACATAAGATAAACATGATTCCTTTGGGGGGCGTGAGAGATGATCAACATAGTACATTCTAGATTTGTATTAGACAAGCAAAACGCCTCAGCTTGTTGCGAGGAGAGGAACGTGTGTTCAGGTCCGCGAGTTGTTGCGGCTGTTCCTCGGTGGTGGTGAAATAATGAACACGTAACCATGCTGTTCCATTTACCCGCCTCACCTACACCTCAACCTTGTTTTCAATCCCCTCTCGACCGTTTCCGTGGTCGCCTTTTCGTCCGTCTGGCTTTGATGACTGTGACCGTCTTGTGATCATCATCTCATCGTGTCTGAGGCAGGGGAAGACGACCGATCTCGCGTGTCAAGGAGGTCCAAACCAAACCAACTCTGACACACGTCGTTGCCTCACTACATCCACATTGCCAGAGCGTCTACACCTACTCTCCCCCCTTTACGTCCTCGTCCTTCTTTAGCGCGAGCAGTTTGCTACTGCGTGGCCTGCAATCTTTGACATCTAGCCCCCCCTATCCACAACTAAGCTTTTTTCGCTCCACATTCGCATTTATCCCTTTTTTAAAACCCTTTCTGACATCTGCCACGCGCCATGCCATTTCGGAGGCACGATACACGCCACCGCGCACAGGAAGGGGGTGTACATCTATCCGGTTCTTCTGCCTCGTTGACCTCTCTCTCATCGTCAACCTCCTCCATCCTCCCCGCTGGCCCTCCATCAGACTCGGGTCATTCTGATAGAGCAGCCTCCGATCGCTCGTTCCCTTCACCGCCTCACAGTGTGTTCGATAGTCATCCTCCTCCAGACACCATCATCCTCCCTGTCCCCCGTTCCTCCTCTCTCATTCCAATGGGTCAGATTCCATCCCGGTCCCAGCCGCAGCCCGCTCTCCCACCACCTCCCTCTCCGACCGTCCCTATGACCTCCGGCAGTGCCGGGTCTAGGTTGAAACGTGTGTTTGGTGGTCGCAGAAAAAAGAGTGAGGATGTGTCGCCAACAGTCGTGCCCATTTTGGCTCCCCCACCGATGGCGATGGGGAAAAGTCGTTCAGTGACCACACCGGCCTCCTCCGTATCATCACTATCATCCGCGCCCAGATTCCTGCAGCACCCATCCGTCTCCGCAGGTCCCAGTTATCCCAGTTCATCATTCACCCGTCATGTCCCAGTTGACGTTTCGCACCCCAAACCCCTACCAGAATCGCCGCCACCGGATCATATCAGTAACGCACCTTCATCATCGGACCACAGGAGCTCGGTTATCATCCCTTCCTCCGGTACTTTGGCGGCGCTCCAAACCGTCTCTGGGAGTGAGAATCCGGATGACCTGGCAATTGTAATGCGACGGCCGAGGAAGAAGAGGGATTCGGATCATGAGGTTATGAAAGAAGATTGGCGTAAAAGCGACTCGACCACTACCAGCTACTATACGGTGCGTCCAGCTTCAGGAGCATCGGGAGGGACGCGCACTCCTCGGCCTGTCTCGATGGCAGAGTCACTGCAGTCTACAAGCACAGTGGTACCGGCGGGCAAGCGACTCAGCGCTCTGCTCGCAGAAGCAGAGTTCATTATGACGGAGCAGGATATGACACGCTCGGGCGCCACACCCTTGAGCCGCAAGACATCCCCTTCCGAACCGTCAAAGGCCCGCAAAAGCCGCTCAATCTCTCTCTCTTTTACATCACCACTGTCTTCTAATCTACCGTCGACGTCGGCCAGTGCCGATGGTCATTCGAGCAAACCCGCATTTATACATCGTCCCTCGGGTGAAGTGTCTACATTGAGTGCAAGCGGTATTATCGGTCCTTCGCATGGCGGTGACTCCGAGGGGATTCACATTAGGGGTGATCTTGCTTCATTGTCAGCAGTGGCCGCCGTGGCTGCCACAGTCCCTCCCTCGACCCGTCCCTTACCCCAGCCACCAACCTCTTCAGGCCAGCATGGCCCCCAACGACAACCTGCAATTGCCATGACCATGACCGACAGCTCCGCGCCCGTGGCAGGATCTGCCATCGGCTTCGGGAAGCGTGCATTTGAGTTCATGGGACGTGCCTTTGGCGGCCTTGGCTCGAGTCTCAATACTTCTGGCCATTCGTCGTCGTCCTCCTCTATCGCAACTATGGATGATATTGGACGCGCGTCTAATGTATCGCTAGCATCACATGTATCGCAAACGCATACAGGCAAGGGCAAGCACCGGCGGACACCCAACGCGCCATCTGGGAGCGTCACCAGTATCAGCAGTACTTCAACTGGACTGACAGACTCGGAATCGTTCGTCACTGGCCCGACACTCGGCACCTGCCTACGTGGCCCAATGCTTAACAGCTCTGGCGTTCCTGTTACTAGTGGCTTGGTCTTTGGTCGGGATCTAAAATCATGTGTTCAGGAAACCGCCATTGATGCAGTACGCCTTGGTCCGCCTATAGCCGGCGGCACACAGACAGGTGTGACATCTTCCATTCCTGCTTTGTATTTTCACTCATAATGTTGTTCGTTTTAGCTTCCCTTCATGAGAGGCGGTTACCTGCGCTTGTGGTTCGTTGTGCGGAGCACCTGATGAAATGGGGTGTCGAGGAGGAAGGTCTTTTCCGGTGAGACAGTTCATTGATCCGAACGTAATCATTCCTCATGGGTTCCTAACAGAATTAGTGGACGTGCGACGCATGTTGCTAAATTACGGGCGGAGTTTGATACAGGTGCAGATTTTGATATGTTAGAGTGCGAACCTGGTGATCTGGACCCTCACGCGGTGGCATCAATTTTTAAAACCTACCTTCGTGATCGTGCGTGATTATATCGTTTATCAAGGAGCGAAACCACTGAATATTTGTTATAGTTCCTGAGCCCATCCTCACACATGCTCTTACTCCGTACTTTGATGCCGCTATGCGTACCGAAACAGACGCCAGGAAGTCCATCGAGGAGAAGACAGCGCCTTCGCGAACTCACGGAGCCAAGGGACCATCGCTGCCATCGGGACCGCGTGATGACCCTTCCTTGCGGAAGCGACCTTCACTATCTACCTTACTGCTACCCAACTTCTCGGGTATGAGGCCTCCGTCGCAACCCTTGCTAAATGCCTTTGCAGCCCTTCTGGCGCGCCTGCCGCAGGAGAACAGGGATCTTCTTCGCACGGTCATTGATCTGATCAACTTTGTGGCCCACCGGAAGGAAATTCGCATGCCACTCAGTAATCTGACTGTCGTACTATGCCCTACGCTCCACATGAGCCCACCGATTCTTCGGGTTCTTTGTGAAGCAGAAGGCATATGGAACGGTCCTCCAGAAGGCTGGGAAGACTCCACTGATCTTGATGCGAAACGTGACATTACAGGCAGCCAGTCACCAGGTCGCGAGTTGGAGCCTAGTTTGACCCAGGGCGATCTAAGTGATGATCAGAGTTCCGATATGGAACCAACCACGGGCGCCTGGGACACTCAAGCAGGTGGGGCGCAAGATGACATGCACGAGGACGACAAGGCGTCTGGACCTGCTCTAGATGATCGCGCTTCATATCTCTCTGCGAACGAATCTCGTCCGTCAACACCTGCGTGGGGGAAGGGATCCCCACTGGACCCATGGTCGCCGCCAGCACTAACATGCTCCTCTGATTCGCTTACGACGCCTTCGATGTCATCAGAAGCCCCGTCCATTCCTCAACTGACAGCTCCCACGCCACTTCGCCCTTATCGTCCCAAAGAGAACATCATCCCCTCCATCATTCCTGACTTTGTCCGCACGTTTCCCGTCCCTTCCCATCGGCCTGCTACACATCCACCGGTGTCGTTCCCAGGAATTGAGACAGCGTCAGGAACTCCCTGTTCCACCGACTTCCCACCCCTTTCCTTGGTACGCTCAGAATCCAATTCCCAGAATTCCAAGCCGATTAGAGTGAAGCGACCATCTCTCACGGCGCTGTTCTCAAAGAAGTCCATATCTTCCTTGAGATCCTCGAGGCTATTCTCGTCATCGTCATCATCTTCGCCATACTACGACGCGCGAGATTCACCCTCCCGGTCCTCACCTGCAACACCAAGCTCAATCTCTCCAATGATATCGGCCCCCTCATTACCACGGCGAAGTTCGAGCAGCCTCCCCCCACTACTTGACGCGACGATAGACTCTTCCTCACTTAGCCTTGCCCTCGGTTTGAAAGCTGAACAAGAGGCAGAGGCCGAGTGCATGGACAAGGAGATAGACGCTAGGGTATCTGGATCTAGGGAATCTTCGCCGAGTCTGCGGGACGCCGACGTTTCTTTGGAGACCTCGCGTATGAGCCCTATTACTCCTGTTACTTCTCACTTCCGCAGCACATCCGAGCTGCCGAAGCTATCCCAGCCCGAGCCGCTACAGCCTCAGTTGTCTGACGATTCGTTTGTCTCTGTTACGTCAGCTGCCTCGTACCCCGGACTGAGTTACTTGGATGACCACATCGGTGACGGTTCAATCCGGGATGACTGGGCTAGAAACGTGTTCAACGATTTGGGGTGGAGCCCCACGGCAGTTGAGCATGGCGCGCCCAGGAAAACATGAGTGAAATATACCTTTATTACGTTGTATTCCCGTGTTTGCTCCGTGATAACATCCTGGTATCTCTCGGTTGATGTCCAGTCTGGCGACGGACTGGTCATTGACATACTATTGCCTATCTCATATCATTCTCTTTACACTACATATCAACAGGAACAAAGTATCCACCTCTCTCTTTGTCAACGCCACTGCGGCGCCTTTTTCATTTTCTCTCACCTTCATGTTTATGCGGATCAACATCGCCCGGCGCATTTTCACGCACATATATTGACTTAGCATGATTAACTTAAGCCATGTTCCATACTTTACTCCAGATCATTACCTTTGCTTATCTTTCAACACGCCTCTACTCCCATCATGAACGCATATTGTGTGCAGTCTGGAAACGACATGAAAGTTGAGTTGAAGCCGACGTTCCGAACCGAACTGGCCCGATAAATGAAAGCTGGATAAATGCCAACGACGTCATCGAAATGGAGAGAAGAGTGAAGTGGTGAAAGGATGCGTGTTTGGGGCATGGGTATATCCTTCTTGAACCCTCCGATTCCCCTCCTTTTTTTTTTCTTTTTCACCCCCATCAATTTTCATATGGCCACTAACGTCCGTAGCATACAGCAAAAGTTGTTTAGATCAGACTCTTATGGCCCACAAAACGTCTCAGACTCGCCAAAGCCAGATAACCCTTTGACCATATCCATCCCTCAAATTGTCACACCGCCACCCAACATCCCGCCAAAGACAGGGAAGCTCCCAGAGTCGAATGGATCACCCCTGGCCAACGATAAAGGTCCACAATTTTATCGCGAAAAGGTTCGACAAAAGTTGGGAGCGGCCTATAAGACCACCGAGCATTATCGCTTAGATCAGGACGTCAACCGGGAGAGACATTGGAAACGATGGGGACCCTACGTTTCTGATAGGCAATGGGTATGCCTTTTCTTTTTTTTCTCTCATTTAGAATTTTTTTCCCCCGTGCTTACCGTGCTTATCGTTTTCTCTAGGCCACCGTCAGGGAAGACTATTCTGGGGATGGCGATGCTTGGGCGCATTTTCCCCACGAGCACGCTCGCTCGAGGACGTACAGATGGGGAGAAGATGGTATCGCAGGCATCAGCGACAATCACCAGCGTCTCTGCCTCTCTCTTACGCTCTGGAACGAGAATGACAGAATGCTCAAAGAAAGGCTCTTTGGTGTCTCGGGGCCCCAGGGAAATCACGGAGAGGACGTCAAGGAATTGTATTACTATCTCGATTCTACGCCGACGCACTCCTACATGAAATTCTTGTACAAGTATCCTCAAAAGGCTTATCCTTACGAAGACCTCGTGCGTGAAAACCAGCACCGTGGTCGCGAGGTTGTCGAGTTTGAGGTCCTTGACACGGACGTTTTCGATGAAGATCGTTACTGGGACGTTTTTGTCGAAGTGAGTTTGTGGTAATTCCTTTCCCTGTGAAGAATAAGTTTACATAATATTTATTGGCCATAGTACGCGAAAGATGAGGATAGCCCGGACAACATTTATATGCGTATCACCGCATATAATCGTGGTCCTGATCCCAGCAGTTTGCACATCATTCCGCAGCTATGGTTCCCCAATAGCTGGTCTTGGGACATCCCACCTCCGCCACGGCCTAATTTGTCTGCTACCACAAGCAACCGGATAACTGTCTCTCACGACAAGCTCGGAAAGACCCACTTGTACTGTTTCCCATCTCCCCCTCCTGTCGGTCCTGACGGCCAACCCATCAATGACGGTGCGGATGGCGAGGAAGATGCAGTGGAGCCCGAGTTGTTATTCACCGAGAATGACACAAACTTCATGCGTCTATGGGGGGTACCGAACCAGTCTCCTTTCGTCAAGGATGCATTTCATGATCACATCATCCCCGCACACCGATTGCCGATTCACCAATCTGTCAACGGAAGGTCCAAGGCGAGCGCTAATGGTAAACAGTCCAACTCTAACGATGGGAGCGACTCCGACTCCGGCTCTGGACGTGCTACTCCTGTTCCCCACTGTAACGTACAGTTTGTCAACCCCGATAAGACTGGCACAAAGTCCGCCGCACATTATACTTTTAGAGATGTTCCTGGCAAAGGCGGGTGTGCTGTGGTACGGCTGAAGCTCACGCAAAACACCCCTCAAAAGGATCCGACGCTCGAAGACGAAGGCCTGTTCGATGAAGTCATTGAGGAGCGCCGTGTTGAAGCGGACGAATTCTATCATAGCCTGACCCAAGGTTGTGTTTCGGATGATTTACACGCGATCATGCGCCAGGCTCTGAGCGGCATGCTGTGGACAAAGCAGTACTACAAGTTCATTGCGAATGAATGGCTCGATGGCGATCCCGCGCAGCCACGCCCTCCACCTTCCCGCAAGTTCCTAAGGAGTAACAAGGTACGTTTCTCCGAACTGCGTTGAAACGTGTTAGACCACAATCTCCTACGCACAGGATTGGAAACACCTCTATGCTGCCGATATATTATCTATGCCCGACAAGTACGTTGCTACTATTGTACGAAGAACGCCCAGCGTGAATGATTTCGTAGATGGGAATACCCTTACTTCGCAGCATGGGACAGTGCTTTCCACTGTATCCCGCTCGCCGTTGTAGATCCTGCGTTCGCCAAGAAGCAGCTTGACCTGCTCACCCGCGAATGGTACATGAAACCCGATGGACAAATCCCCGCGTACGAGTGGAACTTTTCGGATGTAAACCCGCCCGTACATGCGTGGGCGACCTTTCGCGTGTTTAAGATTGAGCGGAAACTTTACGGCCGCGAGGATGTCCCGTTCCTGGAACGTGTATTCCAGAAGTTGCTCCTTAATTTCACCTGGTGGGTCAACCGCAAGGATGCAGATGGAGCAAACGTATTTGAAGGCGGCTTCCTTGGCCTGGATAATATCGGTGTGTTCAATCGCTCGGAGCCTCTGCCGACAGGGGGCACAATGCGCCAGGCGGACGGGACTGCATGGATGGCATTTTATTGCCTGAACATGTAAGTATTGTTGAAAACCAACCTCTAATTGATACCCACTCGATGTCCCTCATAGGCTGAGCATGGCTCTCGAATTGGCCAAACATAACACTGTGTATGAAGATATTGCATCGAAGTTTTTTGAGGTGTC
>QLPC01009366.1:0-30978 GCA_003314055.1 Lactifluus hygrophoroides | reverse complement strand
CCGTTCAGGCTTAAGAACCTGCTCACGCATAAGTTATGCAGGTCTCATTGGCGGCATGTTCGGATTATCAGCGGAGTTGGGAGGCTTACGATGGCTCGTTGACGAAAATCGTTTGCACCTTTCTCGGTAGGCATCTCATACTCTGTTTTGTGCCACTACTTCGAAACTCAATCAGAAATGTCTTTCTCGTAATAGAACAGAACCATCGTCCATCATACAAGGAGCTCATGGTCCACATCAAGTACGCTCCTTGTCTCCTTGTTGGTCTGTCTCGGCGACTTGTACTAACCCGCGTGACTGGCACAGCTTCAAGCTCCATACCACGGCACGACAGCTGCACGACTGGACAAGAAGTGAGAAGATGAGGCTCAAGGCACAAAAGGCCGAGGCCTGCGCAGATAAGGAAGCGAATGCCAACTGTTCTGACAAACCGCCATCCACGGAAGCTGAGACTGGCGAGGTCGTTGACGGTGAAATGGACAACTTTCAGACTCCGCTGGTACGCTGCGAAGATCTATCTTTTATTTTACGTAGATTGACTGAACGCGTGGATGGCGTGTGTTTAGCTCAGCAGCCTCGCTCCTCTGGTACGCCTTTTTCCTTTTTCTTGGGCTTTTGTCCCCTTTAATCCCCGGCGAAGAGTGCTGACATTGTGCTCCACACGTTAAATAGGATATGCAAGACGTCTTGCAGGTCTAAATTTCATAAATAACAAAAAGTGTGGTTTCGTGCGGCGATCCTATCGTCGTCTGATATGGCAAGCGGGCTGTCTATCCCCCCTATTCAAAGTTCCACATCGTGCTCGAGGCGCGTTTTCTCGTATTATTTATGCCATGGCTTCGCTTTCCCTCCCTCCCGGTCGTCTATTTATATATGACATGCTGCACGTTATTCCTCATCCCATTAAGTGTTGTGACGATTCCTAATGGCCCTAGAGCGCCTTGTGTTATTTCAGAATCTCCTCGCCACTATGATTTCTTTTTTCAGGCATGGACTCGATTTGCATGTACTCACGCTGCCGACGAGCCCGACGTGTGTGCAGATTATATATTAGTTACCGCTACGTTACATCGTGTACAGTTATAGTGATCGCTTCGCGGGAGCAGCCTTGCCCCCGGGATCTAAGATACTGTATCATGTGCACTCGTTCGATCCTATCGCCCCCGCCCCGATGAATCTAATTTTTTGAGAAGCAAGTTTGCTGCGTTTTGCGTCTGTTACAGTACACGCACGGAGGGTTCCAGTATAAGCGCGGCATCGGCGCGTCGGCTACGGTAACGGTTGTTCTATCATGCGCACTTGGAACAAGAATCTCGAGGGTGAAGGGTTTCATTTAATTTGTCGGATGGCTCCGACGGACGCGTGCAAGATGAAATCGGTAGCGCGTTATCCGGAACGAGAAGGTTCACCAAGGCGTACATATGGGGCATGCGTTGTACTGTGGTAACTTGCCGTACACGCACGTCGTCTTGGTCCTGCGTAACCCGTGGACACAGTCGCCACACCTATATCATTTTGCTGTGCTGTACTGACATGACTTGACATCGATATTTACTTGATATGATGGGCCAAAAATGTCGCTTTGACGTAAGTATTGGGTCCGAGTCGGCCACACTCGGCTTGTGGCCTCTGGTGGGAAAAAGAAACGATCGTGAAAGCCAAGAAAAAATTCGGAGAATGAGTTGTTACCGGGCACAACAAGTAAGTTACAGTAACTTGGTTCTTTGACTTTTTGCTTCTGCCAGGTCCCGAGCCCGAGAGAATGCTTCCGACTCGTGCGGGTTCCCCTTTTCGAGCAGATTTCAGGTGTTGGTCGCCACAAGATTGATCAGGTTATGGAAGGCACGGACCAAGAAGAATCAAACAACTTACAATAGCTTATTGCACCGCTCGAGGCGATGCCGTCGCGCGCCCCAATTAGCTCCACCCTAGTAAAGTCCTACTAGCGTGGTGTTTTCCTCGTGGTCGCTGAAACCTTGTAGAACAGTACTGCAAAGCGGTGGTTTCTTTTTGTTTTTTTTGCGGTGTTGTGGGTGGCTATAGGTGAGTGGAGGTACTGTAGGTGAGTGTCTGTGTATCTCAGGCACCGTCCCACCCATCCATCAAAGAGACGCGATTTCAAAATAAGAAAACGGGCCAAACAGGCAACCACATCCGGCATCTTGACATAGACTTAATCGCCCATATGACCATATATGATAGAAATGGTGTCTCCAAATGGTCCAGTGATAACTTTGGCCAACTCCGAGTTGGGCACACCGGCATCGCTCAATCCCTTCCCCCGGATAGACAACCCGCCCTCCAATCAGTAGCTCTCAGATACAAATTAATGCTGTTTCTCGACTTTCAACCCATCCTTTCCCCTGAGGTCGTTATCTGGCGGTGCTAGTAGTGGTGGCGTCGGCCCATCCCTTCCATTCTGCAATCCTCAAAGCTGTGCCCCCACTCTCACATATAGTATATTATCACCCAGCTCCCTTCACTTGGTCCTCCAACTGCTATGTCTTCCCTTCCGTCTTCCCAGTATCGCCGCCACCTCCAGCCTTGCGACTCCCCCACCATGCGAGCTCCTGAACTTCGTGCGTTGGTTATCGGGATAAACTATACGTCGCCGCCCAAGAACCTTGACCCGGAGGAATGTCCCCTCCCGTTGAAGGGTCCGGAAAACGACGCCAAGGGATTCACCAAAATGCTTATCGGTCGGTCTCACCCCTCTATCCCTTTCGCATCCTTTTGAACTGTGATGTTGTTTTTTTAGAGGTATATGGATATCATGAGGAGGATATTGTCATGATGACGGATGAGAAAGAGAACTTGGACACGCCGCTTTGGCCCTCCGAGGAGAATATCGTGCGTCTCTTCTCTCGGGGTATACCTCGGGATCGTCCTCCCACCATCCACTGACACAATCTAGTTGAATGCGATAGATGAACTCGTGCGCGGTGCATCTCCCGGAGATGCGATGGTGTTCTATTGTGACTCTCCATGTTGCACTGTTACCCCCCTCGCCGACCGTTGTTTCCTTAGATGCAGGTCACTCAGGCCAACAAAAGGCTATGGTGGATCCCAATGAGGATGACGGTCTCGATGAGTGTGCGTATGATCCATCTTCTGTGTCTTCCCGCCTCTGATAAAGCGGCCGCTACTCTAGATATCCTCACGAGCAACAACGAGATCATTCTCGACGACGTGAGCGTCAGTTGTTCAGCGTCTTCAACTTGCATTGAGCACCTTTTAGGTCCTCCGCCTCCGCCTTGTGGACCCGCTTCCGAAGGGCTCCCGTCTCACGGCACGTCCTCATATCGTTGTCCATCGACATGCTGAACTAACTTATCATACCATAGGCTATCCTGGATGCTTGTCATTCGGGCACCCTTCTCGACCTCAACCACTATCGGTGCCACTGTTTCCTTCCCAAACGTCGTCAGAGTACGTTTGTCCCGCATTTCATCCTGTATCCGCCCCTCTTATCCTCACAACCACAAAGCTCTCACGGACGGGGAGAAACCCCGACCACCGACCAAGAAGCCTTGCCGTCGTCACACTGATAGCACCGCGCTGTTCCGTCCCGGACCCAGCGTAGCCAAGCTTCCGCGCATGACCTTCTCGCGCGCCGTTGCAATGACGCGCGCGGTCGTACGCATGAAGTTCCTTACAAAGGAGTCCACGATAGCGAAGGACGCCGCCCCAACAATCATCGCGCGTCCACGTTGCGGCAGCTCGTACTGCGCATATACTCTGAAGAACGGTCCTCTTGTGGTACGATGTCCCTTGCCTAGTCTTTGAGAAACATCGACGGATTTATCGGCACACGATACAGATATCATTGTCAGCATGTCGTGACAACGAGGTTACATGGGAGGATGGGCACAAGAACGGTAGTGGGATGACCATGGTACGTATTTTCTTGTGCGTTCTATCGAATATGGTCGTAACCTGGGACCTTTAGGAATTCATCCAGATCTTGAGTATGTCTATTCGATACAAGTTGTATAAAGTTGCTAACCCTGAGTAGGGGAGCGCCCGTCCATCAACCTGAACGAGCTGAACCGTCGTTTGAAGTAAGTCCTTGTTGGTCCTATCAGTTGGTGTAACCAACGCATTGTTTTAGGGAGAGGTTGGATAGTCTTGCATTTGAGCGTGTGCGAAATGCGCGCGTCTCGTTCAAGTCCCACACCGAGAAGAAGTCGCCCGAAAAGGTCAAGAAGTTGGAGAGAAAATGGAAGGACGTATTGCAGTATACGCCTCAAACCGCGCAGGTGCGTTCTTTAGTGCCCTCCCTGAATCCGACTTATTGATGGTGTGATTGATCTCAGTGGGGAAGTCTAGATCGTTTGGTGAGTTCTCTATCGCAAAGTGAACTTTGCGACGTGTCCATCGACCTCTGGCTAACTGTGACGTACCAAATAGAGCATGGATGAGAAAATCATCCTCGGACGCCCTCCAATACATCCCACCTGACACTGACCCTTTGCATGTCGCCATGCAACTCATCCTCAACGTACTCGGTCACCGGTATAGCAAATTTGGTCTATCCTCTGTACCATCTCGGTATCGACTCCACGACTCTGACGAACTCGATCCGCGATATCTATCGCTTACTTCGAAGCGTCCGCGGCCAGCCCGCGGAAATTACGAGAATTCCCCGAGGAAGTTTCCTCCCCTCAGCAGCGAGCAAGTGTCTGAATATTTCTTGAGTAGTGCGCGGCCCCATGTAGCGCCCGCCAACAGCCTAGTACCCGTACACACTTTTTTTTGCTCTCTTTCCATTGTCGTTATCCATGACAGCTCTCTTGCAGTTTTGCATAGGATTTCTGGCTGCTTTTCTTGTCGTTCTTGCCCCTTATCCCCTTATGTCTTCTTGGCTTCCGGTCCGGTATCGCCACGGAACACACATATCCATATCTCCTTTTCACGACACAGGGCCGTGCACAGCCTCGGTGCGACGCGTGTGTAGGCGTGCCACTTCTTGTTCTACTTTCGATTTTCCGTTTTCCCACCCCACCTGATACGTGGCAATATAACTGAATTGGTCTGTGTTCGTGCCCCCCCGTCTGTTGAACCGGTGTATATGGTGCAGTACAAGGAACATGCGGTGTGATAACGTGCTGTAGGACATCTGACGTGATATGGTTAAATTAGCCTTGGCAAACGGCCGCACTGGCATGCTTGTCAGATGGATGGCACACTGCCATTCATCCCTTGCCGCCGCACT
Organism: Lactifluus hygrophoroides; assembly: GCA_003314055.1. Taxonomy (NCBI): domain Eukaryota; kingdom Fungi; phylum Basidiomycota; class Agaricomycetes; order Russulales; family Russulaceae; genus Lactifluus; species Lactifluus hygrophoroides. The sequence goes on along the minus strand of QLPC01009366.1, from coordinate 25,763 downwards.
TTCTCAGATCACCTCGGTCGCCTTCTTTCCAACATTTCTTTGTTCCGTCCTAGATGTTGCTGCGATGGCTATCACACACGTGTTCTGCATAATTCACTATGTAAGCTATCGGAGTGACACGTGACAATGACCGGGATGTATAAACAACTGAAAACAACAAGTTATGGCCGCAAAGTTCAGGATTTATGTTCATTACTGTATGTTCTAACATCACCAGACTCTTTAATTCGTTTTTTTTTTCTTGCTCTATGGCCAGTGTTGTTCGATCTGCCCAGTCAAGCAGCGACTGGACCTGGAATAGACTAATTGCCTATAATATCACCATCGCACTTGTACTGTACTGTACAGCCAGGACAATTCTTTCTCGAGGACGCAGACACGTCATTGAATAACCTATACCCGGCCCTCCTCACCTACCCTCCTGGCGCCGACGATCCTACCCAATCCGATATTACAACCGAGTATCTTGGTTATTTGGTGCTCGCCATGAATGCCGGTTTAATCGATAGCTTTGCTGAGAAGACCCTGGATTTTCTAGGCTTGGTCGAGCGCCACATCCTACTAGCTCCTCGATACACCATCCCGTTCGTGATCTGTGGGCAACGGCAATCGGATCGCTCAGACCGTATGTGTGCCTGTTACATCTCCCCACCGTAATTCTACTAATCGTTTTAGCCGAGGACAAGACCGTCTTCGACTGCAGCGACCCAGAACTGCAGGTCATTGCGGAGGCCATCGCTGCTTTTCAGTTCAATAACAAAAGGCGCGAGGGGAAGAGTCTTGCCCGTCTCAACTCTATGACTATCCCGTGCGTTATCATGTCCGGCACCCGCCCCTACGTTTTACCTTGTTCCTGTGACCGAAGAGTTGAGCACCGTTGTCATCACCGGACAGTATCCTGCTACGCAGACCCAAGTATTGAAGTGCCTCACTCTTCCTAAACCTACGACCCGTGCTAGCTACCGAATATAGGAAGCTTGGCTTTTCGGCATTTCCTTGCCTTCAAGTCGTTAGCCAAAAGTCATCGGGAGAAATTTTTGGAAGGTTATTACTGTAAGCGGACTGCCTCAGTAGTGAAGTACTACACATGTAATATGTACAGTAAAATTAAACCAACGAACCCGTTATGAGCTTTTGTGAACACCTCGTCAGGAAGTGTGCACGTTTAACTTCACTGTGAGTTATGGATTTTCTCAAGGTAGACGTCTCGCAGACCCGCAACCGTAGTGTCATGATGTTAGCGGATGCTTTGCGCGTTACGCAGGTGAGAACAACAAGACAAAGATTTAAAACTCAAGTCGGAACACATTGACTACCTCGTCACTTTGGGCCATCCGGAGAGATCGTGCGAGATCGAACATGTGTAAGATGACCCCCCGTTCTCAAGTGATAGAGGGCCGGTGATGAGTGCTCCCGGTCCCTGAAGGTGGAAGAGAATATTCAACCACCATCGAATGCTCATCCACTCCACTGCCTACATCAGCACCTTCTCATTGACAGTCCCCGGATTTCTATCATTAGCGTGGGTGGCAAGTAACCCTCTAGTGAACAATGATTGATTCCCTTCTCAAAAACTCGTAACCAGCCATGATACCGGTAGGAAGCACAGTCAGGAATGTTTCATATTTCACATTGTGATACAATTTATCAGCAGGCCAGCTGATAACGGAGGGAACTGGAGGGATTGTGGAAGATGGGAAGAGATAGGCGCCGGCCAGCCGAATTGTGCTCTGGCACTGGCACGAGGCCCGGCCCCCGTCACTACCCGCCTCCTTGATATGCCCGGTTGTTCGTCCGCCACTATCCGTCTTCCTCACATTGAAGGGCTCGGTCGACGTGATGGCTCTCCCCTCACCTCGAATCAACCGACAGTCGGGAGTGCACCAAACTTTCTTTCCAAGTTCCGTCTGTCAAGTCGCAAATCAACGAAGTCCACTGGAAACACCCCACTCTCGCCTATTCACAAACTCAATAGTGACGTTCTTCTCATCATATTCTATATGCTTCGACCAGAATTCAAGGACGATCTCTGGAATGATCCCAGAAATATCGCGTTTGATTGGAACACTCTACGTTGGTGGCACAAGCTGACGAAGGTTTGCCGAGCGTGGCGATATATCATACTAGCGTCGCCAGCCCGACTCAATCTTCACTTACATTGCACCTTTGACGTGTCTGTAGCGGACATGTTGGCACATTCACCGCCCCTGCCACTGATCGTCGATTACATGAGCTATGACCCTGGGATTTCTCCCACATGTGAAGAGGATATACTATTTGCCCTCCAGCACCGTGATCGCGTACATCACATTCGTCTTCGTTTACCAGCTCCGAAATTGCGGAAGGTCATCACAGCGATGGATGCACAATATCCTATTCTCGAATCCTTGCATCTCGATTCCTGGACCGAAGACAATAAAGGGTTGACCCTTCCCGGAACGTTTGAAGCACCACATCTACGCTATCTCTTTCTGTGTAACGCGTTCTTTCTAATATAGCGACGATAACCCACACTCACGACTACCCTAGGCATTGCTACTTTCTTTCTTGGAGATACATCACTCCACGCTTACTTCCCCCTGTCCTATCTCCTTACTCAACTTTCACGCATACCCCAGCTGGAGTTGCTGGTAATTGGGTTCCACTTCCCGCATTCTGGCCAAGATATTGAAAGTGAACCATTGAGTATCCCGAATGTAATGCACATCACACTTCCTAACCTTCGCTCGTTTGTGTTCCGTGGTGTGAATGCCTACCTCGAAGGTCTTCTCACCCGGATCACCGCCCCTCTCCTCGAGGAGCTCACCATTAAGCTTCCTCATGAGCGCTCCTTTGCCATCCCCGGGCTCTTGGAGTGTATACGGACATCAGGGAACCTCATATCTAACCCCGTCAGGCTTGTTTTCCATAAGCGTTCCGTTCTTTTAATTGCGGGTCAGCCTGGGAAGCCGTCTTTCCACATGCAAATCAAGTGCCTATACCTTGATGAGCAAGTGGCATCCATGGTGCAGGTTCTCATTGCACTCTCACCTGTACTCTCTGTCGTGGAACGACTCGTACTCAGCAATGTGCAGCAAGACCAAGTATTTAGGTGGCACAACGATGTCCACCGCACCCAGTGGCGTAAACTTCTCAAACCTTTCAGTAATGTGAAGATACTTGATGTGGAATACGAACCAGTCGGGGATCTCTCTAGTGCTCTACATTCGGAAGACGGAGAATCAGCCCTGGAACTGTTACCGAAGTTGGAGGAGCTTCATTGTTCTAGAGGAGGCGATGCTGGTGATTCGTTCACCGCATTCATTGATCAACGACAGGTAGCAGGTCGCCCTGTGATGCTTATACCTCTCTGTGATCAGTGTTGGGATGGGCAGGGCGTTTGATAGTTCACGAGTGGATTTGACACGCTTAACGTGATGGAATATCATTAAGTGTTTTCCATTTATGCGTTCTAGTTTGGCTTACTGTACGATGACATGGACTTTGTAGTGGTATGATTCGTTTTATTTTACTAACGCAAAAGCAAGCGCGTGGATGTCCCCCTGCCGCAAATGATCTAAGATACGTATTCCTACTCCTTACTAGTATTTGTCGTGATTATTTTGTGATTGTAGTTTTACTTCTGTTACTGCCTTATTCTACATACTCTGTACGACGTGGCTCGAGTATGCTAAGTGATAAATAGTTGAAAGAAAACAAAATAGGGGTCAAGTGCGCTACCATTGCTGAACGCTGAACACTCGAGGCGTGCTATCAGGAAGCAATGGATGATACAGCTCGATACAGAATAATGAGAATATAGGAAACTGGCTTTTCAGCAGTTCCCTGCCTTCAAGTCGATAGCTAAAAGTCATTAGGAGAAATTTTTGGAAGGTTATTAAGTAGGTGCCTTAGTAGTGACTCAAGGAGGTACTCATAGTTTATTATTTTCGGGGAAGCGGATAAATCGAGCGAGTCACGTGGGATACAGATAACCGCGGTCATAAGCGGCTCTGAAATTCTCAGACTCCTGTCTCCCCTCCGGGCTTTCCACTGGCATCACCGCTGCGGGCAGCAAGCAACCCCCAACGAACAACGATTGATTCATAGTCACAATACAGGTAGGAAGCACAAGGGATCGCAATGTCTCATCTTAACCAGCAAGACAGATGATAATGGAGGGAACGTTAACTAGAGGTATTGTGGAAGATAGAACAGCCTGTCAATGAGCACGACATCGCTGCGGTCATGCGAAATGTATTCCCCACTGGCATGAGGCTTCCCATGGGGCGTCTATAAGAGATGAAGAAACTAAGTCTTTGGGCAAAAGACTATGGTATATTGTAGTATCTGCCTGTAAGGAGCGATGTCTGTAGACACAACTTGAAGTCAATGATAAGGAAATAAAAGGTAAATAAGCGGTTACTGACCTCAGTCTTTTGGGAAGAAAGACTGAGGTACTGAGGGACGACGTGACGAAGGTATCGTACTATAAATGAGAGAAAAAGGGTTCTAGGAACGAGGAGGAACAAAATTTTTAGTGTACTGAGTTGAATTGCGTACTTGTAATCCAAATCTGGGACTGCCAGGCCAGGCCATACCTAAGACCATGACGGTTGCCACGTTGGCGCGTCGTTTGCGGCTGGGCCTCCACCTCCAACAGCGTCCATACACATCCTTGTCGTCACCCGCCTCCTTGGCATGCTCGGTTGCTCGTCCACTACAATTTGTCTTCCACCGAACTTTCTGTCCAAGTTCCGTCTATCAAGTCACAGATCAACGGAGACCACTAGAAACAACCTACTCTCACCTATCCACAGACTCAATAGTGACGTACTTCTCAACATATTCTATATTCTTCAAGCAGACTTCAAAGACAAATGTTGGGATGATCCCGAACGTGTTTGGGGCGCCCAATGTTGGTGGTACAAGCTGACGAAGGTTTGCCGACAGTGGCGATATATCATACTTGGGTCGTCATCCCGTCTCGATCTCAACCTATATTGCGCCTTTGGCGTGCCTGTGGAGTACATGTTGGAGTGTTCACCGCCCCTGCCACTCACGGTCGATTACAGCGACTATCATTTTGAATATGAAGAGGATCATGATATAATAATTGCCCTCCTGCACAATGATCGTGTACAACACATTCGTCTTCGTGTGACAGCCCCAAATTTGAGGACGATTATCAGAGTGATGGATGCACAATTTCCTATTCTCGAACGTCTGTACCTCGATTCCTGGACTCCGGTATATGAAAGTTTTACACTTCCCGGAACATTTCGAGCACCACATCTACGCTGTCTTTCTCTGCGTAATGCTTTCCTTCTAATCAGGTCACGATGACCCGTACTCACGATTCTCCAGGCCACGTTTACTTCCCCCTATCTTATCTACTTGCCCAGCTTTCACGCATACCCCAGCTCGAGTTTCTGGCACTTGAATTCCATATCACACCACCGAGCGAAGATATCGAAATCGAACCATCAAGCACCCAGAACATAACGCACGTCACACTCCCCAAACTTCGCTCTTTTGTGTTCAAAGGTGGGAACACTTACCTGGAAGGCCTTCTCACCCATATCACCTCCCCTTTCCTCGAGGCGCTCACCATTGAAATTTTCCATGAGCAGTCCTTCCTCGTCCCCGGGCTCTTGCAGTGTGTAAGCACATCAGAGAACCTCATATTCGGCACCGTCAAGCTTGGTTTCTATACTAAAGATGTTCTTCTAATGGCAGTTCAAGCTGGGATCTGGGAAACGACCTCTTTCACCATGCAAATCAGGGTCCGAGGACTTGAACAGCAGGTGGCATCCATGGTGCAGATCCTCGTTGGACTCTCACCAGTACTTTCTGTCGTGGAACGATTCGTGCTCAGCAAGGCGGGTCCCTGCCAATCATGGCACTACGAGGTCCACCGTACCCAGTGGCGCGAACTTCTCAATCCTTTCAGTAATCTGAAGATACTTGTTGTTGGATACAACCTAGTCGAGGATCTCTCTCGTGCTCTACACTCGGAAGCTGGAGAATTGGCCATGGACCTGTTACCGAAGTTGGAGGAGCTTCATTATGGTGGAAGAAGCGATGCCGATGAGGCATTCGCCGCATTCACCACTGAGCGACAGGTAGCGGGTCACCCTGTGACACTCATATGCGAGATTAAATGACAGGTGGTAAGACACGTCGTGATGGATCCACCTTTCACCAACACGGATTAGGGTGATGATGCGTGGGGCATTCGATAGGTTAAGGATTGGCCCGGGGGTTGCGCTGGCGTTGAGTAGTTCAGGGTGAAAAAGTGTCTTTCTTCTCACTTACATCATGAGACGTACTATATGTGTGTGTCACCTGTATGCTACTTAGTATCCGTTGAGTGAGTCACGTGGGATACCTCCAGGCAGCCAAGGCCAGGGACTCAAAGACAGAACGCGTCGACTCACTTATTCCCTTTTACCTACTTACCCCCCAAAAGTACACGCAGCTGTTGGTGACAGCAAATTGTCTGTATCTGACATATAGAAATCTCTGAAGATGATGAGCACATGAATCATTTTCCAGCCACCAGGCCGGATGATAATGGAGGGAACTAAACGGTATTGTGGAAAATGGGAAGATAGGCGCCTGCCTGCTATTTTGGGCCACAGCACGGCCTCGATGTGGCCATGCCAAGCCCTATTAAACTCCCACTGGCGTGAGACTTCCCATAAGGCTGCATACTTCAGTCTACAACCTCACCCTTGTTATCACCCGCCTCCTTGACATGCCCGGTTGCTTGTCCGCCACTGTTTGTCTTCCTCACATTGGAGGGCTAGGCCGATGTGGTGGCTTTCCCCTCACCTCAAATAAGCTGACAGTTGGAAGTGCACCGAACTTTCTGTCCAAGTTCCGTCAATTGAGTCACAAACATAGTGGAAACGCTCTACTCTCACCTATTCACAGACTCAATAGTGATGTCCTTCTTAACATATTCTATATTCTTCAAGCAGACTTTAAAGAGGAATCTTGGGATGAACTCCAGGCCGTCACAATCCTTGATTGGAGCGGCCGACGTTGGTGGTACAAGCTAACGAAGGTTTGCAGACTGTGGCGATATATCATACTTGGGTCACCATCACATCTGGATCTTAACTTATATTGTGCCAAAGGCGTGCCTGTGGCAAACATGTTGGCCCATTCACCGCCCCTGCCACTCATCGTCGATCACATGGACCATCAGTGTGAGATTCCCCCCGAATATGAAGGGGATATACTATTTGCCCTCCAGCACCATGATCGTGTACATCGCATTCGCCTTGATTTACCAACCCCGAATTTGCGGAAGATCATCACAGGGATGGACGCACATTTTCCCACTCTTGAACGCCTGTATCTCGATTCCCGGCCTCGAGTCGATGGAAGTTTGACCCTTCCCGGAAACTTTCGAGCACCACATCTACGCTGTCTTTCTCTGCGTAATGCTTTCCTTCTAATCAGGTCACGATACGTACTCACAACTTCCTCAGGCCACATTTACTTCCCCCTATCTTATCTACTTATTCAGCTCTCACTCATGCCCCAGCTCCAGTTTCTGGAGATTCAATTCTACATCATGCTTTCTAGCCAAGATATTGAAATACAACCATCAATCTCTCCGGACATAAAACATGTCACACTTCCTAACCTTCGCTCGTTTGAGTTCAAAGGTAGGAATGCTTACCTGGAAGGCCTTCTCACCCGGATCACCGTTCCTCTTCTCGAGGTACTCATCATTCATTTTATCCATGAAGTCACCTTCCCCGTCCCCGGCCCAGGGCTCTTGCAGTGTATACGCACATCACAGAACCTCATATCTAGCCCCGTGAAGCTCGCTTTCCATAATAGAGCAGTTGTTATAACCGTGGGTCAATCTTCGACATGGAGGACGCGCTATTTCTACATGAGAATATGTGGCCGACAACTTCACCGGCAGGTGGAGTCTATGGTGCCAATTCTCGTTGGACTCTCACCAGTGCTCTCTCTCGTGGAACGATTCGTGCTCGGCAAGTTGGGCGGTGGCCGAACATCAAAATGGCATCACGAGATCCAACGTACCCAGTGGCGCGAACTTCTCAAACCTTTCAGTAATGTGAAAATACTTAATGTTGGATACGAACTGGTGGAGGACCTCTCTCGTGCTCTGCAATCAGAAGCCGGAGAATCAGCCATGGAACTGTTACCGAGGTTGGAGATGCTTTATCATTCTGGATGTAGCGATGCTGGTGAAGCATTCACTGCATTCACCGATGAAAGACGAGTAGCGTGTCACCATATTACAGTCATACATCTCCACAATGGGAGATGGGACGCGTTGGAGTCGAGTAGTGCCGGGTGAAGGGTCTTTCCTCATTACTTACATTCATGAGTCGTATGTACATTCTTCTATGCATATGCTATCCCCCTGGCACTTAAACCTCTGTGGTGTCGATCTGGCCCTGGAATCCTAAGCACAAAGTCCTTGCGGAAGGGCACGAGTCAAATATAGAGATGACAACGGTGAGTAACGCAGAAGCGAGCCAGCAGAGGTGCGGAGCCAGCCATGAGACGAAGACTTTACGCCGATGTCGTATTCTGGATTTGTCATTGGCCGAACGAATATTAGGCGACCGATCTTCCTTGGAGAAGCGACTCGGATATGATCAGTTTTTCTGACTCTGGCGACTACCAGTGCGGGTATCCGACCAAAGCGCTTGGTCAACTTGTTTTCTATACTTGGCGCTACAATGACTGCAGCGCTGAACCCGGCGATGTCATCCATCGTTCACATGATATCTGGCCCGTTGCAGAGATCTCAGACTCGAGGCGCTAGCAGCTGGTAACCATCGGTCTTTCGCTTGGCGGTGTTCTCTTAGATCCTCGGAAATTTTCTTAATTGGATATCTTATCATATAACACACCGTCAGTACCATCAAGACCACCAGATGGCTTCACCTCACATCCCCTCACTTCCTCACGCTATCTGACTGATCTAGTCGGCGTCGGGATGGTCTTGCTCGCATATAATCCCTACATTGTTAGTGGACGCACCGCATGTAACGAGATAGGATTCTGTGTAGAACGTGGTACACAATATTGTATAACTGAGCTGTCGGGAGAGATGGTGAGGCGACAAGGATTATAATAGGCCATGATTGACGTGGACCCGCCTGCGAAATGTCGGAGGACAGGCAGGTTGTTGGGTTTTGCATTCCGTGCCCCTGCCACGAGTGGCCCGGCGGCAACTGCCGCCACACAAAAACACATCTCTCATTGACTTGTGACTCTCAATCTATTCGTGTTTCCTTTTTCGTAGCACAGAACATAAAGTCATGGGTGTTACCTTTTTCTTGTCATGAAAATACAAGTTGTCTACTCCCGATACAAGAGAAACCGAGAAGGCTAGACGCCCAGCGCGTCTAGCGGCGACGAACACGAGGGTCCCAGTGGTCTCCCAGTCTTTAGCTGCATCCTGATCCCAAACCCACTCTCCTCCCCTTGACATGTCTCGTCGTTTGTCTACCATCATTCCCCCCCCCCTTCTATCGAACCTCTTGGCCGACGGGTACTAAGTCGTTAGTCTCGAAACCTTCGTCCATGTTCTATTCACCAACTCACGATTTGATAGTGCTCACTGGTCGACCTCCGGTTTCTCGTCTGAGATATGATGGATAGTGTGAATACGATGTCGCTCCATGCGCAAACATGGTATGGTCTATAAAACTATAAAATTCTCGCTTTCTTCGTGTGTGTGATCATTAATGTCTTCCGCCATCAGGTATCTTTATCGGCATGCTCCGATCCACAGCGAAACTGGGAAGGCCTGCATGGCTCGCTCACGATGGAGCTATGCAGTTTTCTTAGTCGGTCCACTTTGTCAAAACCCGGTCCTTTATGTTGCTGACATTCACCACAGAAGCACGCCCTTATCCATCGTACCGCGATTTGATGACTCATGTCAAGTACGCCATCTCCCCCTCTTCGCTCCGTCTTTGATCCATATAAGTGGTTATTTATTCGTCTTGTTACTGAATCAGCTATCGGCTCCATGTAACTTACCGTGCGTTGCACGGTTATACCCGGGATCATAAAAAGATAGCGGCACGCGGCGAAGGACCTGGTTCCGATGGAGAGCTCAACAACTTCCAGACGCCAGTGCTTAGCAGCCTGGCGAAACTTGTGAGCATATTTCATACGGACATTCTACTTGCCGCGGGCCTCCTCTAATGGTACTTTGATCAGAATATGGATGATACGCTTCAATTGTGACGCGTTTTATCGTTTTCTTTGTGTGTGTACATCATCTAAGAACATCCTCGGTGTTTTCGTCTCTGTATGTATTTTATTTTTGTTGTTTTTTTATACGAGTAATCAGATTTGAACTGATGACATCGACATGGAAGGCAGAGGTCATACAATTCTGTTTGTTCGTTTTGTTGTTTTCACCAACAAAACAAACAAACAAAATTGTATACTTGCTCAATCGATACAACCAGTTACCACATGCTCTCTGCAGACAACACGTGACTCAAACTTATGTAATAATCCACATTTCGAGCACAACCTAGTCTCTATCATAAAGTACCCCTGCGTCGCACCCATTGGAAAGTATACAACAAATGAACCGTAACCATCAATCTCACATGTTTACTTTTCTACGATAACTCAGGCCTTTGTAAATTGTATTACAATTTATCAGCACGCTGGACAATAATACGATCAGAGGGAACGGAAGCTAGTGCGTCCAATTTTAAATTTGCACCATAGTCCGATACAGTACGGCCTACGTATTCAGTCTTCAACCACATCCTCGCGTCCTTTACATGCCTTGTTACTGGTTCACCTCAGTCGCATTTAGCTCAGGCTCTGTCGAGCTCGCTTTCAATAAAGTTTTCATCACAATCCAGCCCGGGAAAGGGGCGTCGTCTCCCTTTCGCATGCGAATCAGGTGTCTACACCTTGATTTGCGGGTAGCGTCTACATTGCGGATTCTCAATAAGCTCTCGCTGGTGACCAGTGCTCTCTGAAATGGAACAGCTCATTCTCAGCCGAATGGAGCACGCTCGATCACCACATTGGCATAACAAGATTCATCACACTCAGTGGCGCGAACTCGTCAAGCCTCTCAGCAACTTGAAGATAACTTGATGTGTTCGGAAGACGGAGAACAACCCCTGAATTTGTTACCACACTTGGAAGTGCTTCGGCCTTCTGATGCTCGTCACAGTCTCGGCCACACATTCTCTCGATTACGATGAACGATGGACAGCGACCCAATATTCAATGAGCTGCACGATCGCTATTATAATTATGGCCGAATGCTTAAACACTCTGGGGACGCCCGTCATTGGTATACTTTCTCTACACAACATGAGGAACATCGCCCATTTACAAATCCACCTCCACCAAATTCTCCTTATCACAAGCATGGTGCTCTAATTGCACGTCTCGAACTTCTCGACGCCCTCATCTGCTTCACGTATTCCATGTGGACAACCGACTATTCCAAGGATGCGTGCATTGCTGGCTCATAGCGAACGACGGAACCCCTCCTCAACTGGACGAAAAATAAATGGACAGCCGAAAATACACAGGCATCAAGCGAAAGCGAAAAGGCATTCCTTGGGCTCGTGTAGGTATTTGAAGCTCCTACCAATACCACACGTTTACTTGACCTCATCTACACTAGTTATATGATCGAGGCCTTCGTTCATCCACGCATATCTGCCTTCGCAACCAAACAGCGTGTCGTCAGGGAAATGGCAAACTCGATGGTTCAGGTTGAAACGCTCGTTGAAAAAATCTCGGCTCCTCCAAGTAGTGCTTCTGTAACGCCACTTACAGTCACACAGTCAATCCTGCCAATGCATCCCTCTCCAGTGAGTATCGTCACAAACACCAGTGCCAACTCCACACCGACTAGTCGCCCATCCGATACGCCAACCGCGGCGGGTGATGCGTTCACATCGACCGCACCTATCCTACCCACACCTAACCCCGCGGATCTCCCACGAGAGCAGCAATTCCGCATAGACCATCCCCCGCCGGCCGTCGCTGAGTCTGTCTCTGTAGAGATCTCGGCTGCATTCGCACATACACATTGGGACCTCAGCAAAAACGTGATGTGGGCGTCGTCTTGCATGAGACAGTCCCAGGCGCTCTTATCACTTCGCACTTTATCCGACCATTTTCCGATAACCTTTTCGCGCATCATACGCTCATCACTTTCGCAGGATCAGGAATACGAACCCGACATCGAGGACGAAGAAGGCGGATCATTCTGGCCCGGGGACTGACTCGACTGGTGAGGGTTTGGACTGGATGTGTCTCATTGGAAAGGTCATGGTTCAAGAATTCGGACGAGAGATCGGGTATATGGGTTACGATGGCGTTGTTCCAAAACCAGAGTCATCATCCTCCACCCGCCCTCCCACACAACTTCAATAATTTGTGGCGCGTTAGTCGTGGAATTCTTTGGTGGGATCAACGCGCGCGGCACTTTCACTGCCTGGGGATTCTCTAGTCGATGCCCTCACCTAGATCAAGATGGCAATATTTGACTTTCCACTGGGTGACACACTTCTTGTTTCCCTATTCCACGAGACACAGCTTTCCTGCGATGCGAACTGGCCGATGCTTTATTGTGGATCAGTTGTCCCTGCATATGTTGGTCGTTTATTCCACGCCGTTCGGCCCACATCAGGACCATATGGCACATATCCTATTCATGTGCTTATTGCCACCTACCCTGTGCCGTTTATATGGGCAAGTTTACCAAACTGGTTTGGGTTTGCCCATCAGGTCAATCTCCCCCGGACCTGACCCATTTATCTACCATTCCCTGGTGTATCCTGTGATATTCTCCTATATCATGTCTCCTCATTCTCACATACCCTCTCACGTAGATTTTGCGATTTCTGGTGCCTGGGGACAGTGCATCATCGAATTTCCCCCACATGTGCGTAACGGACGCTGCGTCTCTGGGTCCCCGGAGTCCTTCGCTCCAGCGGCGACTTGAGTCGACGCCACACCTCTCGTTTCGTTCGATCGTACAGTACAATAGAGTAATTTGGAATAGAGGAATGGTCATTTTATTGTAATCTCCAAATCTCCAACTCCTTCGGGCTGTGTGACCATCCTGTTGTCCGTCACGACTGCAGGACGTCATATTGACAACTCGGAATCTTCCCCACTTGAATTCATCCATGGCACAAACGTTTCATTGAGCTTTGCTAAATGGAAATTTCTCTTAACGAGCGTCAATGCAGATGGATTATGAGGCCTGGGATCCCATCGGACATTGACTCGGAGACGGTGGAGGCCATATCTTCAAAGTGGGTGGCTATCACGTGAGGAACGAGAGGGCCCGGTCTTTGCCGTCAGCGGGAGCTCCCGCACTCGGAGTGAGAGTCGTCTCTCTCTCACCTCGACTGCCTCCCCGCTCTCGGCTGCTTGAGATAGTTGGCTTCTTCCTCTTCCTTTTCTCGGCCCACCCTCCACATCCTCTATAGACATAGTACATAATGCAATCACAAGCTCCTATTACCCACGACCCGCTCTATGCGGTTCCGCCCGCCGGCAGCAGCAACCTGCCCGTGCAGGTGAGCCCCCAGATCAGCGGCGGGGATGAGCGCGCACTGGGCGGATCCCACCCACCCATAGCAGCTCATCTCGTCCCCTCCCATAGATCGGGAGCCCCTGCCCAGGCCGGGAAGCCTACATAACATGGGAGTGATACTTCAAGTTGGAATCGCCATTACTCTGAAATAATGCGTAAACATTGGCAGGATCTCGATATAGTTGATCGCTCTGAAGTTCGTTCAGATCAGAGGTTCCATGGACCAAAAATTTCAACTTCAACGGCAAGTCAAGCTGGAAATTGATGCAAAATGATTAGGCGTTAATGATTATTAATAATCAATACTCCACCTTTCTTATCATAAACAAGCCAAGGCGTTACTAGTGTGTCTAATGAATGCATCATAAACGACATTAGTTACAGACAATGAATATGATCCTGCCATACTGGTAACACAGAAATTATTAGTAGCTTAGCTATAATTGTATGGCCAGGTAACATATTTCATAGTAGACCAAGGAAATAGCGTAAACATAATGCCAATACAGTACCTCCCTGTAGTTAACCTATTAATAGCGGGCCGCTACCCATCATGTGGATCATTCCTAGACAATATCCTTGCGATCTCCCGCTCTCCCCGTCTTAAGGCTACTTGGTACGGAGTCCGGCCCTCGTCATTCCGCACGTGTACATCGGCACCCCGCTCAAGCAGCAGCTTGACAATCTCGACGGAACGGCTGAATGATGCGAGATGTAATGGAGTCCAGTAATCCTGCTTCTTAGCATTCACATCAGCGCCGTGGTCAAGCAAAAGCAGCGCGATATCGAAACCTCCATGTCGTGATGCCGAGTGCAATGGGGTCCATCCGTATTTATCCCGAAGATTTACATCAGCACCATGCTGAAGCAACAAATTTGCGACTTCCAGTCTTCCTTCTTTAGACGCCTCGTGTAGCGGAGTCCTGTTCGATTCACCCCGTTCGTTAACCTCCGCGCCACGGTCAAGTAATGACCGTACCACTTCAAGATCCCCCTCCATTGATGCAATCCACAACGAGGTGATATCGCTATCAGGGAAATCTTCTCCATGGTCGGATGGCGACTCAACAACGTCGAAGTTTGTGTTTTCAGATGGCGTGCCAAGCACAGCAACGCCTACTCCGTCCCAAGATTCTGGATCTCCCATTCTCGCACCCATGCGTTCGGCTATGAAACCCGCAACCGCCCGTTTCCTGTTCACAATCGCCAAGTCTAGCGCAGTCTGACGGTCGCTATTCTGCATGTTGACATCTGCACTTGACTCGAGCAAAAGTTCGACGATCCGGAGATGTCCATTCTGCGCTGCTCGGTGTAACGGGGTCCAACTATTGCAATCTTGAGAGTTTGCATTTGATCCGCATTTGATCAGTAAATGCGCGCTCTCTAGTTGCCCACTTCCAGACGCCACATGTAATGCAGTTGCTCCGCCTTCGTCGCGCTTAGTGATATCTGCGCCGCGCTGGATGAGCAACTCCGTGAAATTGAGATGCCCGTGAGCGGATACTATATGGAGGGGCGTCCGGAGGTCCGATGTTTGAGCATTTACATCTGCATTGTGGACAAATAATAGCCGCGCAATGTCAATATGACCGTTTCGTGATGCAAAGTGTAATGAAGTCCAGGACTGAGAATTTCTAAGATTGACGTCCGCACCTCGCTCGATCAGAAAGCATGAAACCTGGATCTTTCCATTTGAAGATGCAAGGGCCAACGGAGTGTTGTGATCATTATCAAGAACATCGACATCTGTGCCATGATCGAGTAATAAATGAAGCAAGTCGAGATGGCCGTTTTGGGCTGCTATATGACTTGGATATCTGCCATCTTTGTCTTGGGAGTTCACGTCCGCACCATTTTGGATCAACCAGCGTGCGACTGCGAGGCCTCCGACACGAGAGGTTAGGGAGAGAGGAGTATGATTTTCCCGCTCGACCGCGTCAACGTCTGCGCCACGCTGGACAAGCAATTGTGAAATTTCGAGGTTCCCATGATAGGATGCGTCGTGTAATGCGGTCCAGAGATTGTCGTCCTTCGAATTTGAATCAGCACCATGATCAAGTAGTTCTTGTACAATATCTAGATGATCACCTGTCGAGGCCAAGTGTAATGGTGTGCTGCTGTCATTTTTACGAGATTGTACAGAGGTGCCATCCTGGAGTAATAATCGAACGATGTCGAGATGCCCATATCGCGATGCTAACATCAACGAAGTCCAGCCTTGATCTTCACAAGCCTCCAAGGCTGCGCCGCTCCGAAGCAACAATGAAACTACGTCCGTGTGTCCATATCGCGATGCGAATAGCAATGGAGTCCAGCGATGATCGTCACGGGAATCCACATTTGCGCCACTCTTCAGCGACAACTGCACGACATCCACGTGCCCGCCCCGCGAAGCTGCCATCAACGCCGTAAAGCCGTCGCCATCACGGGATTCCAGATCCGCGCCGTGCTGCAGTAATATTCGCACAAGCTCCAATTCACCATCCTCTGACGCTAGGATCAATGGGGTTCTTCCTATTTCAGTCCGCATGTTGACATCTGCGTGGTGTGCCAGTAAAAACTCCGCGATGTCACAACGTCCACTTAGTGCCGCACGGTGCAATGGATTGAGGTTCTCGCGGTCGACGGTATTCACTTCTACATCGTGCTCGAGGAAGAGCGTTGCAATGTCCACGTATCCCTTGCCCAGCGCAACATGCAATGGAGTGGAGTAAAACCCGCCCCACGCATTGACGTCCAGTGGAGAAGTGACGAGAAGATATTCCACAAGGGGACGGAAACCACACAGGGTGGCATAGTATAATGGGACAGCTTCAGGCTGTGTTGGTTGCGCCGTCGACACCGGGTCCATTAATGGATGATCAATGTCGAATATCCAGATCCACGTGGCAAAGTGTGGCTTATCCCGATCGAAAAGACGTTCCATTTCATCCTGAATGGCTCGTGACACATTCTCGAACTGGCCATGGTTGACCCAATACCGAGCCGCGTACATCGCGAGAGGGAAGCGCTTTATGCTGTTTTTGTCGACCTGCTCATCTAGCCCGAGTAGAACGCTCAGGCAAGCCTTGGCGAGAATGGTATGTGCGGACTGAGGAACAATGTGATACGGGGAAAGATTCTCTCCCGAATGAGCAAGGCGCTTCGATGTCAAGAACTCTTTGACCGAAAAGTGCGAAAATTGCACCACTGGCGAACCATCCACGTTGACAATTGCGACGAGGCTCGAGCATGCTGTGAGAACTGCTTCCTCTGAGTCCTCCAACCGCCAATCCACATTATATTGCGGCAGCGACCCGACTTCGAATCGGATCGCTAGGATCTCCGCAAGCTCCTGGACATGAAGTGGTCGAACCGACACCGCAAGGCATTGGAATAGTCGTTGGGTGTATTCCCGTTTCTCCCGGCTGATTCCGAGCAGGGCGCGCTCATATGTCTCATCTAAGCTTTCTGGCAAGTCTTCCAGAGCGCGCCGAATTGCTGCAGGGAAAGTGCGACGCAGAGTTTCGAGTTGACATATCACCCATCGAAACCTTTTGTGAAGCCGTGAGAATCATTCGCTATGTGACATAAAGTTGATAGCTTACATTCCGTCCGCCTTCTTTGATAGGATATCGACCACCAGTTGCCTGTCCTCCGCTCTCCATTGCCTCATTTTCCGGTCTGAACGAACGATAGAATTGATGTAGTCCGAAATATCCTTGTTCTGTCCGCTCTCGTTATGAAGGGATATGGTGTGGGGAGCCAAAGGTCCGAGGACGGCTCGGATATCCGCTTCGGGACGGCTGGTAATGCATATGTGGAGATTTCGAAGATGCAAATGAACAAGTTCTTCGATCAGATCCAGAACTCGCTCGCGAGGTGATATTACACCAGAGGCGTCTGGACATTCGTCCAGGGCATCGATGATAATATATATTGGGGGCTGTCCAGGGAATTTCAGCATCCTTTTCAGGCATTCGGTAAGCGCGTGATAATCCGGTTGTTGCGATCCAGCATCGTGCTCCGAATATAGATCAGAAAGGATATGGTAACAAGAATCTGATTTAGCGCAGAACTGGGCAAGGAGAGATGAGAGTAAGCCGCGAAGGTCCTGCTTTGCGGTATCTCTAAAGTCGAAATAAAAATAACCCATTAGGGCTAATCCTGCATCACGTGCCTCCTTGACTTCTTGGATCACTTTCGAGCTGATTTACAATTTCAACGATGGCTAGACAATAGGACTTGTATGAACCCTTGCCAAAGGACACTCTTTCCTGAGCCAGCTGCCATACCAGTCAGCGGGAGGCGACAAAGGATGAATAGTTTGTAGACTTACGCTTACCGTGGATCCACAAGAGGGAACCATTGGTTTTCCACTGATTAAAAGTATTGCTCTCGATGAACCACGTGCAAGTTCCACCGTGATAGGCTGTGCGCGAAATGTTGTGATTTTTCGACGGATCTGGAGGGGAGATCCAGTTTCGAATTCTCTCCTGTAACCAGTCACCTGCGGGACATGTTCAACATTGATTGTCACCAGTACGATTGACAGAAGGGTTAACGAACGCTTCATCTTGTTTATTTCATTTGTGGTCTCCTGCATCGCAACTGCCACCCAAAGTTAGCTTTTACAACGTCAACGACCTCGCGTGGAATTTAACATACCAAGAGCTTTCCGTATGCCGTCAGTCGAAGATTTGCCGTCTACCATTATATGCACAATCAGCAGTTGATTTACGCCTTTGAGCTAACCCACGTACCGTCCATGACTACTTTCATATTTCTTACAAGACCATAGACCACTTCGAGCGTCTGGGCTACCGTGATCCTCGCCTCCTCCTGGGTAAGACGATCCAACCTCTGTAGCACGGCCTCGATCTCGCTCTCTCTCAAGAGTTTCTTTGCAAACTTCTCTGTAGAAGACTAAGAAACAGGATTTCCGTATGCAGCGGATCGCTTACTGAACCGTCCTTGCTTGATTTGTTTAGTCGCTAACGCCAGGACGATGAGTAGTTCGACTAATATTTTTACGACGATATCGGTCATAATAGGAGGGAATGGGATGATTTCCGTATAAATATGGAGACGATTGAGGAAATTTGCAACACATTCGAAGAGGTCAACGAGTGCGTCGTAGCTGGCGCTGACTCCGATAGCGGCCTGATATAGGCAATGATGATGAGAAGTTGAACGAAGACAGGAAGGAAGATAGGTACCGAGAGAAGAACATCAACACCGACAAAGATGGCTTTTGTGGGTGGGAATGGCACCTATAGGCGGAAGTGTAAAAGCGGTTTCGGCTAAGACGGAAGCGACTCTCGGAGCTCACCAGGCCAGCCACTTCGCTGAGAATTCCAGAAAACGCGTGAATGGTTCTGACTACAGGACTAAGCCAATTGATCAAGCCCCGATTTCCTTCCCGATAGTCTTTGAACTCGCTTGCTTTGCCTTGAAGTAGCTCGAGAACGGATTCAGGAGAATCACAGCTCTGGAGCTTCTCGGTGAATGGATTCTTCGCGAAGTCTATCCCTGTTTGGTTGGCATAAGCGGTCAAAGCATCGAGGAAGAATTGAAAGTTAGATGAGGAGACGGTTGCAGAGGACATGAGATCATGAGAGCCGGAGCCTGTCATGAGTAAGGGGAAATGCCAGTGCCTGCTCAAGGAGATGTTATTTGGGCGGGGCTGTGTTGCGAGTATACGGGTATTAGGGCGTTCACTGATTTCCTAGTCAAACACTCTGTAACCGGAAGAACACGCGCTAGCCATTCTGCGTTTTTCAATGGTTGGCCTCCAGTTCGCATCGAAACGTCATATCGATATTACACGATTTCGTGATCACATATGTGACAATCTTTGACGGTCTTAAGATCTTGGATGGTGGCCTGGATTACGGTCTAATTTAGATTCGAGATCCGCCGCCGCAGTGATGAGAAACAAGTCGGGGGGGAGTAGAAAGAAGAAAGACAAATGTCCGCGATGACTAAAAGGGACTAGGAAGAAAAGGTTTGTAAATGGCATTAGAATGTGGATAAGTTACATGGTGTGCAATGCGAGACAACAAATTACAGGGCATCGGCGATGTGTGCCGCCATAATCAGGCATCAACATAACTGAGATATTCCCGCGCCCTTCCCCATCAACACAGTACACTTGCGAAATGACACCCTATCTTAGATGTGTTATTCTGGGCCGCTTTCGCGGACTCACTGGCAGACAGCTATAATTGTTACTTTTCCTACCCAATGTCTGAGGGCCCAACCATCTCACTGGCAAGCCTTCATAAAAGGGAAGAAGGAACTTCTATGCTGCCACGACGATGCTCATTGACAACTCTTGCTCGCACACCACGCGATTTAGCTCCAGCATGTAACAATCTCAGGACCAACCGACGGACCGCCACCCGCACCGTGTCCACCTTACGGCAATTAGTAGTCCTCACTTGAATGGGGCTCCCTTTGGTATGATGTTTCTTGTCTGTAACTCGAATTTCCTGTCGACGGACGAACACGGTAGAGTAGGGGAGATAGGACAGATGATTAATCGATGGTTGCGGATCATGTAAACACATGGATGACATAAGGCAAAACAACGAAACTTCACGACGAACCAACTTCTGGTGGCGCGATGCCTCCCTCAGCGGCCTCTGATTCGGTCACTTGGTGAAATCGTGGAAGCTATAAGCATTTTTTTTCTCCCGATAAAGGTCGTACAAAAATGACACCATGTGAGCAGGTAAAAAACATCTCGACAAACACTTAGCCCAAGACGATACCATCCACCAGAGAGGACTCCTCAAGCTCAGCTAGCACCCCATCCCTTAGGCTGAGAAGGGAGAACGTTAGTATCCAGTGCAGACAGCGGTAGTCAGCCAGAAAAATGGGCGTACCTTGGCCTCCTCCCCGAGCTCACGAACGAACAGCGCAGGCCGCTCGGCTGTACGTGCGCCCTCTTCTCCCGCGTCCCATGTGTAGCTTGCACCAACTGCCAGACGTGCACCGTCAGAAGAAAATGCCAGCGCAGCGACGGGAGAGCTGTAGCGTGGATACTGCCGGAGCCGTTTTTTGACCTTGTGGTCCCAGATAGAGACAGTGGCGTCCGAGCCGCCCGAGGCGAACGTGTTGAATGTTGGGTGAAAAGCCAGCGCGTTGACTGGCCAGACGTGATCAACGTCATCGATTGTCTGGCGATGGCACTTGAACGCGTACTTTTTTTCTTGGACGGCGGAAGATGGGTCAAAGTACTCCACCGCAATTCGGCCTTCTACAGATGCAGTCGCGTACCCTGGTAGAAATAGATGGTCTGAGTGGAAGACGAAAGCATAAGGATCCAAAGATGGGATACCTTGGCCATCGGACATGCAGGCGAGGGCACGAGTGAGGAACTTGAGTGAGCTTTCGCGTGTCTGCTCAGGAGTGTCCATTTTGCGAACATCGAAAATGTGGAAGAGACGGCTCGCGAGAGCAAGGACGAGGTAGTGGCCGACCGTATCCATAAAGTAGACCCGTTCAGGAAGCTGGTGAGAGGACTGCTGGGCGGTAGCCGCACGGGGATCCCAGAACCGGACTGTGCGGTCCCAGGAACCAGTGACGACGGCATCTAGTATAAGAAAAGGTCGTCAGAAACGATGAAGGGAAGGATAATCCGAGTACAAGGACGAACTAGCTTCGCTCGAATAGCGGACGCTTGATATTGCATCGTCGTGTTGGCCCAGAGCGTGAATCTTCTCCGATTCGAGTTCTAGTCTACATACAGTCAGTCGAAGATAGGATGACTTTGAAACAAGGTCACATACTCTCTCAATGATGCATCGAGTCCTCCACTATACGCGTGGGATGCGTCTGAGAAAGTAGTTGAGAGAACCGCGGCTCGATGATCAAACTTTGTCTTTTCCTCATTAGCCGCGATGTCATACAGCCTGACCGTCTGGATAACGATGGTAGAGACGCTTAGAGGGGGACTGAACAAGCGGAAAGAGAAGAATCAGGGAGAGACAACACACCGAGTCCCATGCGGAAGCTAACAAAAAGTTCGAGCTTGCAGGTGGGAATTGCAGGCTCGAGATGCTGTCAAAGGGTGCGCCTTTGATTTCAATTTGAGAATCTGTGCGTGACAGTGTTCAATTTCCGAGTCGTACAGGTGTGAAGAAAGTTGCCTTTTCCCGTACCTGTCATATGTCGTTGCAATGTGCGTCGTCCCGCTCGTCCCACCACATCGTTTGGCCGCGTTTACTTATCACGCACGTGGAGCTTATTACATAATTACCAGTGATAATCACGTGTCCATGTGTTATATCTAACTGTAGTTCACCCACCCATGACTGGGCGCAGGGGAAAGTTTCCAATGAAGGCACAAGCGAACATGTTTAGACATAGCACAACGTTTTTCCAGTGCACCGCCCACTGGACACCGGTATGAATACCCATGAGGCCAACGCACCTCCCAAGTCCCCGACCACATTCTCGTCGTTACCCACCCCTCCGACAAGCCCAATTGCCTAGTCACTCTCCCTCAAACGTTGTCTCACGATTATAGGAACGCTCAGTTGATGCACACCCAAGCCCGAGTCCGATATCCAACCTTTGATCTCCCGCACCCTCCATCGACCCGGAAATCAAAAAAGCGTATTCGCAATGGCCCACAGCCAAAGTTACCTATCCAGACCCTCAACGATGACGTGCTTCTCTGTATATTCTATACTTATCAACTGCAAATACAACGCGAATATGTATGTCGGAAGACTGGTAGTATCTTAGTTAATCCGAGCAGCCATCGCTGGTGGTACCATCTGGCGCAGGTTTGCAGACGTTGGCGGTATCTCATACTTTCGTCGCCATCTCGACTCGACCTTCATCTTCTCTGCACCTATGGTGTACCTGTAGCGAACATGTTGGAACATTCACCGCCCCTGCCACTCATGATCGTTTATCAACAGTCGGATTGCAAAATCTCTGCATCAGATAAAGAGGGCATACTGCTCGCCCTCTCGCACAGTGACCGAGTGCGCCGTATCAGCCTCCAGTTGCCCGCCGCGGATTTGCAGAAGATCATTCTCGCCATGGATAAGCAATTCCCTATTTTGGAACGCATTGCTATCAAGCCTTTGACCGACACAAACTTGGCCCTTCCCAGAACATTTGAAGCACCACATCTACGCCGCCTCTATCTGTCACATGCTGCCTTTCCAAGACCTCCCTCACTCACGTCGACTGCAGGTCTTGTCGCTCTCTCCCTTTCACATATCCCGCAATCCGCCTACCTCCCCCCCAACCATCTACTCACTTGTCTTTCACTCACGCCCCAGCTAGAGACGCTGGGGATGGGATTCCATGCCCCTCTTCCGAACCACGATGTTCAGGGACAATTCTCCACCACCCCAATAATGTCACACGTCACTCTTCCCAACCTTCGGCGGATTTGGTTTCAGGGTGCCAGCGCCTACCTGGAAGGCCTCCTTTCTGGGATCAACGTGCCTGTTCTCAGCAGGCTCAATATTGTCTTTTTTGATCAACTCATCTTCACCGTTCCACGCCTCTTGGATGTCATTCGTACATCAGAGAATTTTATATTTAGTGCTGTCAAGCTCTTTTTCAACACAGACTTCATTTATTTAACGTTGCCGAAACATGGGAAAGAGGGACTCTCCTATTTTACTGTCCAGATCATGTGCAGACGCCTCGACCGGCAAATATCGTCCGCAGCGCAGATTCTCAGTACATTTTCGCCAGTACTGTCTATCACCGAGCATGTTACGATAAAGCCTTTGGACTTACTTTCTTTCCTTCTGACTGTGCACCCTCCCTACCACTTGACTCATGACGTACCCCACTTACCGCACAGCCTCCTTCATCATCCTGACATCATCGACTCCACTATGACTCGCTACTTACTAAGAGGCTCCACAATGACCTCATTTCACTCCGCCTTGCTCCGATGACCTCATTGTACTTTTAGCTATATATACCTGCAGTAAACCGCCTTGTACTGTAGATTAGTCCTTCTCAATAAACAGGACTTGTTACTCGAATTCCTTCACTGGGTGCCTGCATTCCAGTTCCTCCCCTCTACTTGTGAACCACCCGAACTCTCGCTCTTGACTTGAGCACCGAACGTTTATTGCCTCTGTCAACCCAAGACGTACAAGTCGTACAGAAGGGAACGTCCTACCCTAACAGAGCAGCTCATTCTCATGTGCGGGTCACACGATTTGTCGTCAGAGTGGCACAACCAAGTCGAACAGGCACTGTGGCGAGAACTTCTTAGACCCTTCCGCGAGGTGAAGATCCTTTCTGTGCAAAACAGGCTCATCAGAACACTTTCTCCTTCTCTTATATCTCGTGACGGAGAATCACGTCTGGATCTTCTCCCCAACTTGAAGGAGCTGGGATATTCTGGAGGATGCGATGCTCGACTCAGAAACATGTTTACCCCATTTATCAACGAGCGAGAGGCAATAGGCTACCCTGTTAAGTTGTTCCGTTCAGTGTTCTAAGCGGCGGTGAGTCTGTTTGTCTGTCTATCCATCTCTCACTGAGATCCGCATCCACCCTAGCGCAAGCCCATCCCAGTAGGACCTCGAACATCCCAACTATCGAGTAGATCACCCTATCGCACATAGACACATATCATACCACATTTTTCATGGCTATTGTGACTCGGTTCTAATCATCGTTCTCCCTCTTTTTACAATTGTCACTTTGCTTACTTTCTGTCCGAGTTCAAGGTTCTTCTTATACCGAGTACCCCGATTGCGCTCTCGTGTCCTATTATTTCACCGTTGTGGGTAAGGCCAATGGTATTTCATACGAATATAGTGCCATCCCACATGGTGGTACAGGAAGGAATGTGGTTTATGCACGCAGCGCAGATTCAGAGCATTGTGTATGGTGATCACTACATCAATTTCTCTCTTGACCCTTGACCGCATTGTTGTGCAGACCGTTAGCTGCAGTGAGTGACAAATACGTGCCCATCAAATGCATCACATGACGGTGTGACACCGCGGGGTTCCAATTTGTACGTGTACGTAATTTGGAATTCACCGCGTGCTCAAGAACTTGAAGAAAGGAAGCATCACCAGGACCGTGACTACATTGACTTATAATATGGTGGATGGCTCTGAATACTTTACTTCTCTCGTATACTCGTGCAACACATCTAGACTTCTGACTGGCCTGACCATTCATCGATATTCATCGTCTGACTTGGAGTTGCCAGTGGCCTGTCAAATTCAGTCACGGTGTCGAGAGCAGTTCTACTTCCCGTATCTTAGACCACCTCTACTCTCAGGTTACTGCCGGTGTTAACCAACACACCGTGTTCGTTTTCATCAAAATCCTCTCGTTAATGTATACTCCCTCCAAAGTGCAAACGTGCTCCTGATTTGCTTCTCAGGCTGGCATACACCCTCCCCCAATAACTCTGGGTAAAGCCATCATTCACTCCATTGGCTTCTAAGGTGAATGACATAAGAACAAGATTCGGTGGGCTGGTCTTGATAGGTGTTCTACGTGTTTTCCCACCTTTAGACGTTAGGATTGTCACTGTAGAGGTCTGTGCTGATCACCTTTGATGAGGGCCGAGGAAGTGAGCTGCGACAGACCATGATGCACATGCATGACGGTGAAAAACGGTTCTGAGTTTCTGGTATCAAGTTTGCGTCCCATCACTTTTATTGGAATCCAAGTGCATTTGATGGGCGATCTCGTGCACAGTATACCTTTCCAAATTCCTAGGTGGCCTTTTCTTGAGGTTCCATTCTGTTCTGCTGGCCCTCAAGGACTAGACTGCAAAATGGACAATCTGACTGTCACAAGTTGCTGGGGGACACCTTTAATGGCCTAGATGGATGTTGTAATGGGAGCGTCGCGGCTGTGCGTGAAACGACACATTTCGGATTACTTACTACAAGCTTTAGTCTGTGCCTTTGGCACGGGTTGATCGCCTTTGCTCACTCCCCGCACCTTCAGCACTGCAGGGGCGTGCCTAGACATTTATCACGTGCTCTAATTATATAATAATATGTGATGTTCCCTGGACAACTTGAAATCCGACGTTGGATCATGGAATTGACAGAGCTCAAATCGAGACCTATTAACATACGGTATTTCCAGTCGACTCTCTACAGTTGAAATTGTCATAACGAATAGGGTTGGGACCGACAGAAAACTTATTCGTTATGAGATATATTCGATA